>LUCH01000527.1:80355-118169 GCA_013368495.1 Paragonimus heterotremus
AGTTTTTTGTTGAATGTGAAAAGGGTTGAGGGCAAGCAATGTGCAAGACCAGATACAATTTCAGAAAATGATAAATTGGTACGTGCATCAAGAGAGTCATCATTATCTAATAATTCTTTAATAACATCAGTGCTAAATTTCACTGGTACACTAGTGTACTTGATTTGAACAGGTGTCTCCACAAGTTTGCTTCAAGCAAAAAATACAGCTCTAAAATATAAATTTTCACCTGATCTACAGTTGACCCGTTGACTTCGGGCAAATGACAAAATTCAGTAGTTGTTAACGTATGTGTTTAAACAAAGGCGAATGTTTACTTTCCCATCCAGACTATCAAACCATGCATTAGGACACAGAAATTGCTATA
This sequence comes from Paragonimus heterotremus, assembly GCA_013368495.1. Lineage (NCBI taxonomy): Eukaryota > Metazoa > Platyhelminthes > Trematoda > Plagiorchiida > Troglotrematidae > Paragonimus > Paragonimus heterotremus. The sequence goes on from LUCH01000527.1 coordinate 80,723, forward strand.
TAATAGAAGTGACGCTTGCTATAAAACATGTTATTGTAAATTTGGTACCGGTGAGTCAATAGGAAACGCTTGCATCTGCCAGTTTTCGTTTTCTGACTATTTTGCTATAAAACAGTTGGTTTTTCGTCTGTCTTCGTTTGTGAACAAATATTCATTTTGTGGAAGGTAAATTAGCAAAGCGCTGCCCGATTCGGATCATGACCACCATCGATCAAATGTCCATTCTTAATGAACACTTGAAATTTCAACATAGTTTCCGGAAATCTGACCTGTTAAGATAGATCTAATCCATCAACGAAAACAAGTGGTCTGACATGATTTGAACAAGTTAGATGAATGTGATCGCTAGAATGGAATACACACCAAGGCACAGAGCTGTGATTCCTTGGCTTAAAATTCGATGGATGGTATTGCTGATACCGAAGTGGAGCCTTAATTGGGACAGTTTGTGGGTGCATGTGGTTCAATGCTCATTGAATTGCTATGGAACCTCAAGTAAATTCAGGGCAAACAACAAGACGCAAGTATTTAAACGTTTTAAGTATTTTGATTTTATGTTGATTTCTATCCACTTGTTATACTCTCAAGTGAAACCTGAATTTGGTTGGTGTGAGGGTGGAGAAGAGGCTCCTAGGAATTAACTGACAGTTGTTTTAACTTTCATTTTCAGAATAAGCATTTATTTTCCCCGCATGTACTGATGGCGATTAAATAGTGGTATCAACTACTCGTGTATTTTTGTCAAGGATGCCGACGATGCTACAAAATTCATACAGAGGTCTTATGGGAGACTACTTCAAACACAAACTTCAGACATTCTCTTGCTGGTGTTCAGTATGAGTAGACGATTGAGACTACGAGCACTCTCGTCTTGCTCATGTGCGTGTAAGCAGTCACTCTAACGATTGCACAAACATGGGCACGTTCAGACCAGTAAGGCAACAACCAACCCATTGATCTTATACGCTTTTTGACAGGGGGTTTTGCTTTCACTATTCTCAATCACTGAATACCGTAATTTTAAGAACTACACGTCTTTTATATTGGCGCTAAAATCGCGCTGTGCCCTTTTCAAGTGACTGCATTTCTGCAAGCAAGCACAAAGAAGTTTGATCAATATCAATCTAGTGAAGATTAATCAAGTGATTGCACGTTCTCCACTAACAACGCTTCGTCAGTTGATGTCACGTAACGTTCTATTTCTGATATTTTTTTCTGCTATCATAAAAATTTCTTTCTCCATAAAGATCATTGTCATTAACAAGTGATCTGAAATTGACTTTACAAACTTTGCTTAAGTCTAAGTCAAAAGCACCGTTTTGCCGATCATCTTTTTAATCACATCTGAACGGAAAACGGCGAACAACGTGCACTTAAATCTACTTCCGGTTTGATGATGAGATCGTAAAATAAGGGGACAGGGAACAAAGTTTTGTTAGAGAACGATGAAGTAGATTGAACGAATGTAAACCTTTTCTCGGTCATCTAAATGGTTAACCTCTGTTCCAAAAAGTGTGTTTATTAATTGTAATTTTGAAGTCACTCTTTTAGGGATTGAGAAGCAAATTTTGTTTTGTATTCCAATGCGACTCAATTAATTGAAAATAACTACAACACTATTATCCAATTACCCTTAGATATAATGTTTAGTAAAGTGTTACTCATTGAAAGTAACGTTGTATAGTTAATAATACAAATCACAGACGGCAACATTTACAGGTTACGTAACTACTTTTCTGGTAACAGTCACTATCTTGAAGTAGCCGTTCTTAGGGAGCTAGGATAGTTATGCGACTTTTATCATTTAAACGACTGAAAAATGTTTGAACTGTCTAGTAGTATTTTCCCTTTTTCATTCGGATTTTTCATAGTTTCGGCAGGCTTTCTGTTTAACGGTTTATACTTCACAATGGACTTTGTGAAAGGAAATCCATTTAGTATAAAATGTAGTCTTGGCGTTCCCAAAAGTTCCAGCAAATAGTACAACCAGTGTATTTAAAAGAGGCAGGGGTGCTATGTGATGTATAAAAAAATGAAAGCTTACTTGGGCCTTCGTTTACTTATCGTCTGATAGCAATCTCTGACAGCCAATTGTAGGGTATCACACGGTTTCGAAACAGTTACGTTTCGTCAAGTGTTTCAAGGAGTTGCCGTCTAGCTCATTCGAAATGCCCTACTGTTGGGATCACACGGTCTGCGACATTTATGGCAGATTATAGGGGGAACACGTCCTTCCGACGGTATCTTGTAGTGAATTACCTCATTCACATTTTCACTGGTATTACGTACAGAGTGTAAATTGAGAGCAGCATAACTTTCCTATGCACTTTTTGTAAGTATTTCAAAATTGAACACCACCCAAACCTGGTTGCAGCCTTCGCATTCACACAAGCACTTTGGCAAGCCCACTTCAAAGGGTAGCACTATATCCGAGTTTCGTTCTCATTAGAGCTCATCAGTAATGCATATCGTTGTCCAGATAGGAGTTTGCACTCTGACCGCCATGCTTGTGAGATTGGCTTGTTAATCATAATAACAGCAACCTCACAATAGGCCTGGTCGATTGATCAAATCCAGACGTTCAACAGCAACGTTGTACGAGTAGTGTTCAGTTTGACCAACCATTCTAAGAGGAGAATAAGAAAAATGTGGATGAGTAGGCTGCAATCAAATGTGGATGGTGTTCAGTTTTGAAATAACCGAAAACAAGGAACTTCCACTACTGAGTCAAATCATGCCCAGTTGGTTCAGTTAATGTAGTAGCGTCAACCTATCCAGAACGTCCTGATTAAGGAGTTATCGACTGAATAGAACAGAGTGATCTTGCTCATTCTTCCATCGAAATGTTCGAATAAGCTGAACACTAATCACAGAACGTTGCTGTTGAGCATTTGGAGTTGATTGTTCTGTCACACCTATTGTGAAATTGCTAGTATTTTGATTAACAAGCTAATATTACAAACACGGCAATCTGAGTGCAAACGTCGATCCGGACAAGGATATGCACTACTGATGAGCTCCAATAAGAGCGAAGCTCGAGTCCAGTGCTTCCTTTCGAAGTGAGCTTGCCCAAAAACTTATCTGAATGTGAAGGCTGTGATCAAGTGTGGGTGGTGTTCAATTTTAGAATTACAACAATCCCCGAACCTTCACTAAGTTATTTATTTATCAAGTGAATTCACTTAACTGGGCAGACTTTTTGACTCAATCTTCGGTTATGTGAGCATGTCGTTAGTAATCGGTTCGGCTTTGTAATCCATTACTGAAATAATGTAAAATATTAGTTGAAAATTAGTAAGCACTATGACTGTTTTAAAAGAAACGGACAATCTCATTTCTGCTACATTGTCTTGACACTGAAAACAAAAATCCGTGGAAATATTGTAAATCAGGTATGTCACTGAGCGAAGTAAAACGCAGATATTGCTGGTGATCTTGTATAGTAAGTTTGTTATTTCTATTGGAATTCAGACGAATTCAATACTTCATTCAAAAACAGTTCTATTCCGTCTGAAACATAGACTAATCAAACAAATGTATATGTCCCTTGAAGTTCAGAACAATGTTACATTGAAGCATGCGGTTGTATGTCCGTCAAAACGTGTTGTCTTTCATATCGCATTTGACGCAAATGCATGAGACTTTCCCACTTGTTCAGAACGTCTTCGTCCGCTCAGTTAGATTTCTGATCAGTTTCTCATTCCTTTGGTTCTCAAGATTGTTGTTTATTTCTATTTTCTGTTCAACTTTGGCTACACTTGAAGATGAAGAACAGACAAAAGCTATCCAACTAGATCGTCCGGCAAGAGAATTGCTCATATGGTCCATTCTTGTCGGTAAATTGCGTATGGCTGAATTATTCTGGACGATGGAGAAGGTAAGAAATATATCTTTTAAAAAGTATTGCACACGTTATGCTCCTCAGAAAACCTTCCATATATATAAAACCTCGATTATTGCTAGAAGATGTAAGCGTCGATTTATGCGCTGTCATCATTCACAAGACATATCAATTAATGTGATGAAGTAACTAGAAAGATTAAACAAATTAACTGACGACTCTTAGTCTGCATTCAATACTTTATTCATTTGGAAACTGTGAGTGACGAGTCCCATTATGCTGTTTGATTATAGTATCCAGAGTGAAAAGAGAATTCAGACTTTGATCGCAAATGTTTAACTTGCATGAGAACACAAATCAATTGGTGAGGAGTATAATCACACAGAAACTGCCAGCACTGTTGTAAAACAGTTAGTTGATTTCGAATATACATAATCTGTTTCCGTCAACTAATTAACAAAAATTCACAATACTCGGAAACTGATGATAGGTGAATATTCATCCAGATCCTAGGAGATTGTGCACTTATGGTTTTGTGTCCTTTGATTCACAGGTGTCTTGTGATTCAAGACACATAGTGTTCCCGCTCGATGAGTGTTGTTCAAAAACTGACGTACTGATCTGCCTAACTTTCAGTTTAGCCTACTGTATATTGCGTAGGTTTCAGACGTTCTTCCCGCTGTATCAACGTGGGCGCTTTTTTGATTGTCAGATAGCTGGTGGATGAAATATCTAGCAGAGTATTAGGGATTTGCTTTTCGATTACGCGTAATTGTGTGTGGAAGCTGGGTGAATATCGCTACATTGCAAACCGGTTTCGATGTGACAAAACCCATTTATTAAAGAATAACGTTTTGTAGGGAATAAACTTAGACGGTTGACCTGGACGTCCCCACAGAGAACTTTTTCTCTATGATAATCCGTTCCGTTTTCTATCGATGAGTCTCGGAACCTTTTTACCATTTATAATTTCCAGACAAAATACATAAATGGTATGCATTTTCTCATTGGAGCACAGTCGTGACTACTCATCAAATGTGTACACATTACGACTTTTAATGTATTAGAAAAGTGACACATTAAGTTTAGACAGAATTATTCGCGTGTTATCTTGTGGTTTAGAAAACGCAGAAATGACTCGCAAACATGATATCCAAAAGGCAAATTTTCTACGGTTGACAGCAGAGGTTAACTGAAAGATTCGGAGGAGCACAGCTGGATGCATGTCATTACATCGGGAATTTTAGATTGACATGACCTTCGTGCAGAGTCAGGTCATTCATGACAGGAAAACTTTGTTTAGTTTTGGTTATGAACACGTTGGCCGACGAAGAGACAAAAAGAACTTCTATTTTCATACTATTTGTTAGTTAAAAGCTTTCAGATGCCAAAATTTAAAGAAAATATTCTGTGCAAAGTGTGAGAAAATGCTGTGGGACAGTAAGTATGATCTTGATAATCTATGAAAAGAGACAGACTTTTATTCACGATTTAAATTAATCGTTCCATTTAATGACGAGTTCGTAAACGGATCTGTTGCATGTAAATATTCTCTATCCGTGGGACTAGGTACAATGTATGTGTCAACAGACGAATGGCTACTGGTTGGAGTGCAGATGTTAGGATGTCAACCGATCGCATAGCCAATTCCTGGTAAGGTTACACAAGCAGCGCTAAAACGGGCTGTGTCTAGATAGTTGGATTGTGAGATTTTGGCAAACAAGTGCTTGTTAAGATGTGTACGGGATTAAGTGAATATTCAGGCATATTTATATTAAAGCTCAAAATTAGAGAGGGTTGGTGTTGAAGGACTTTTAATTTGCTAGTTTGTTTCTCACTAATCAGTTGAGTATTGGATTTATTTACAACTCGGCCTGCAAGCCATTTAACCAAAAGCAAGGTACCCGGATTTTCGTAACGTTTCGATGTGTCGAAATCCAGGAGTAAATTTTTGCCACTTTCTGGTCTAATCCAGATGGCACAAAAGGATGACAATAGTAGACTTAGTTAGATCCTGTACAGAAATATTTTTATTTAACAGCTTCCAGTTGTCTTTCAGTTGGCGTCACTTTTTTATTGTACATCTTTGCAGGTTAGACACCTGACGGACTAACTTGGCTTTTATTAACCTATTGTCAACAACAGGTGTACAGGACTAAACATATGTACGAAATAAATGAACCGTAACTTGCATTTTGTGTACACTTTTATAAGGACCCCGAATAGTTGTCTCCACTGTAACTGATTTCAGCGAAGTCGAACATTGAATGCACTTAACGTGACAACCTAAAATTTATTGAACTTAACAAGACAGACGACAGTTCACGTGTTTAGGTAGCTTTGTTCAAAATGTTGTAAACCGGAAATCAGCATCGTTCGAACAATCTGTTTTATAAATAATTAGTGAGTTGAATTCATAATGATGAACTCCTTTGAACTGAACGAAAGATCATGCAAACTACTCGTGTTACTTCTTCTACAAAATACTTGAGCTCAAGACCTATCTTTATATACAACATTAAGCCTATCGTAATTTAAAAACGTCGGATTTATGGGTGACTCGTGCTATACATGAGCAAACACTCCCAAGTGTCATTATATTGATTTATTTTCCGTTGGTGCAAACTTACTCAGGAACCAATCGCTGGTGCGCTCTTGGCCTCCATTCTCCTCACCTCCTTGGGTAGCAAAACTGACGACTTCACCGACAAAGAGGATTATCGAAGTTTTGCAAAGTACGTTAGAATTATATATGCGTATAACACAATAATTTAAAACGCAACAAGCACGTTATGTTACGCACATAGTCGACTCACCCGTGTGCACACAAACATGTATTCTAACGTAATGCGTGCCCTTGGTGTTGATGCATCCCGAACGGTAGGCGGCATTAACGGAATTTTTCAAAGCGGTGGTCTGCAAAACAACCATTTAATATAATTGTTTAATCATTGGTGAGGACAGGGTGTGAACATTTATGACTGAGAGACTAAAAAATTAAGGGTGTTACAACTTTTTTTCAATATCCGTTAGATCAGTCGGTTTCAAAACTTTTCTCTGCAATCACTTGCTTCATTGCTGAAAGTGTCCACCAGACTAAGAAAGCACAAATTTTCGTTAATTTCGTTAAGTAGTTTCAATTTGCTAACTCTCTTCAGCAAACAGTATAGTTACTTGTTATGAGAGTGTGATAAAAATCGCCAACATCACCGTTAGAAAAAAAGGGGTAGAGTAACATTTTCAAACTGTCATTGTCACTTTGGGCTCAAACGCATTTTGACCGCAACCTCTTGGACTAATCATGACTAACAGCAATGGGATGCAAGGTAGCCCTAGAGAAACCACCAAATTAAACCTCAAATGTTCCAATAGCGGTTGGAATTTGTTTGAACAAAGTGGGCATTAAATTTCAGTTGACACATTGTTCCATTCCTTGAGATAAAAAAGACGTCGAATGCCCTAGTTGGTTTTCAGTGATATGTACATCAGAACAGTTTAATTGTCAATGTAACTATTAGTAAGAAAAAAGGAATTGGGCAATTCACTTAATGGAGCCGACGGATGCAAGCTTAAGAAAACATGTTAAACATCATGGTTTAATCCTGAGCTGTTAGACAAAGTTCACGCCACTTACAGTATATCGTATTTGAACGATAAGATGTGATGTTTTTATGTTGTTTAGTTTGAGATTAGTATCATTTTATGCAAGTTTTTACATCCGAACTGGACCTGATTTCTATACCCACCTTGGATGAGTTCATAACTTGTGAGCCGGTCAAAAAGCTTGAACGAATGAAAAGGTCGGGGTTATAAGTTACTGACTAGCAATTCATAATCGTTAGGATTTTTACCGACTACTCAACAGTCATTTTGTAGATATGCGCATGGATATCTGCAGCCTTTGTTTAGTTGCTGATTTCAGTTGTGGAGCTCCGCTGAAGGATCCTTCCCCCGCCAGCCCCTAACAGAAATCAGAGAAGCTATTTCAAGGTGATTTAGTTTATTCTAGAGTGCACCGACTGTTGCTGTTCACCGGGTTCATCAACAATATCTTAAATGTTAACATTTCTATACAGGTAGCTGGAATAGCCCTCACTGTTAACAGAGCTAAATTTAACTGTTTATCAGCCACTGCTTGATACAACGAAGCTGATAGAAATTATCTCGCGTTTCATGATAATCAAGTTCCCAATACCTTTATGTCATTCGGTATGATGTTGAACAATTCTAAACTTTGAGAAACAACCAGATGGACCGACAAGATTACTTACAGGCTGGGTAGTAGATGAGAATGCGGACTGGAGTGACGTGCATTAGACTGCGAAAAACTTTCGGCAAGTATCGTGTAATATTCAAAATTAGAGCCTGCAAATAGCCTTAGAACTCGTACTCGAATTGAAACCTTTCACAAAAGTAATAAGGCGAGGAACTCATGTTGGTTGCATTAAGCTGTTCTTATTCATGGGACAAAAAGCCGCCGTTATAGGCATGCAACGGCATTTAAAGAAACACCGTCTATCAGTGGCTGATCATAATAGCACATGCAAAGTCAAACGGTAAGCCGATTACTACAGTAAGGAACGAAGAACACGGCAACTAACGGGAAGTGTAACATGGAGGCTTTTCGTCCAATCCTGATGTGCTATCTTGATGCAATTTTTGCATTGGTCCCTTGATGGCTCTTCAGTTACATCGGGTCTCGGATAAGCGGTGATTCGAGTAGATTTCCACCATATATATCGATCGACTATAGAGAGCTTGCAGTTAGCGAAATGGAAAATTACAATCAGTTTGAGGCAAACTCAACATTGGAATATACTTCAGACTTTTTAGAGATTACTGGTAAGGAGTGGCAAGTATGAAAACAAAACATGAAAATCCCTCCCACTTAGTCCAATCCAGAAGTGGGTCTTCATTTGGAAATGAGTCGGCCAAGAAGATTCTAGCACAACTCACAAGCAGTCAGTATTTCCATACCCGGTGAAGTTCCGCTTCTGTTTCAGAAGGTTATCCAACTCGAATAAGCTAGAGTATTTCCTGTCGCTCAAATGTGTGGACATAGCATGCGAACTAACAATAGTTTCCGAGATTTTGCGTTTAAGAGTTAAGTGCCATTTTCGTTAATTAAAAGCCGCGGTACATAATTAATGACATCAAGTCTTGACGGCTGCATCATATATCCATATTTCATTGTACGCACGGATGCGTGAGTCATGGTGAAGTTCATACGGCTATTCCGTCTGTAAAAAGTATAATCTATATAAAGGCGAAAGCTGTTACTTCCTGTACAAAACACTAACATTTATCTCAGAGTGGCTTTCAGGAAAGACTATGGATGAGTTGTTTTAGCGAGTTCAATATTGTCATTAGTCCTCTCGTATTGCATGATACTTGTGAACAGTGACTGAATATATATGGAGCACATGGACTTATTAACAGGACTGATATTGTCCAAGTCATTGATCATTTCAAAGGAATGTTTGATAGGCTATGATTGAAAGTTTTGTTTTAATTGGGTTAGAATAGGGACTTACTAGTATGCCAATTCATACTATTGGTAATTCGTCATCGCTGTAACACGCCTAAGTGGTATTACCGTTTTGTATGTCTTAGGGAAGCTGTAGAGTTGGCCTACACGGCTTAAGAGCTTCAGACCTTGTTTCGTCATTTAAGTTAAACTGTGTGAGAAGCTGCAGACACCGTCATATGTGGTTTTTCACCTTTGTGGCAATATCCACTGTGGCTATCTGCTGGTACTTCGTTTGGTTGTTTAATCTGACCACCTTCTACATGTATCTCTGTCTAAATGACCACTTTGGAGCCTTTAACTAAACTACGTATGACTGTAATATCTGATCTAAGCTGATTTCAGGCGTTGCTTCATAACATCACAATGGCCAATGGTCGTAGTCACGACAAAACCACCAGCAATATCCGCAGGTTGGATTTCCAGATAGCTCAGTTTGTCAGAAATGGTTAGCTATAGATCACGTGTTCGATTAAGTGGATTTTCAAACTGAGCTTTGATACAGATACGATTTGGCTTGCGTGGTGGTATCTTATGATGAAAACTCAAGGTTACTGCTTTCATTTGCAACGAACCCAACAGTACTGATGAACAGTTTGACACATACTTACTAAGATCTAGTGGAATCGCCTCTATAACGAACTTTTATTGGCCTTCTGAAAATGTTTGATACAAAACTATATCGTGCCACTGATGTCTTAGAAAACAGTGTAAACACCGTAGGAAAACGGAGTAACAAGTTTCTGACTATGGACTGAAGGTTGCAGTGCATTTGATGGAAATCACCAGTGCAAGTTCAGTGTGAACAGCTGCAATAGAAAATAGACAGAAAATGACCCAAAACAACCTCGAGCGTAAATATCAATTAATCCGCTGGTTAGGCTGCAACTAGTTAAAACCAAGACAGCTATAGTTTTCGCAACATTTCGACCCTCTCCGCAGCTTTTATTAGGCGATTCATAGCATATAAGGCATTTGTCAAATGGCGCATGTTTGTTCGATTTGAGGGTGTGCAGAAAGACTACCAGCAGAATGGATGGGTTTATGGGTCATCTGAGGGCAACACATAAGGATCGCAGGTGCGAATAGGACTGCACAATTATTATGTGCCTGTAACCACGTGTGTTATGGATCAGCACGTATGTGAACGGCTCAGATTTGGGTGGGTGACCAGGACATGGTAAACCTGTTCGACATGGTGTCATTGTTGTCCACCCAATAAATCATGCCAGACTGCTAACAAATTCAAGCCATCTGATCGGTTCCCCGGCTGCGTTGTGTTAACGATCAGCAAAGCTTCCAGCAGTAGACGTTCTCTGTAGTCAGGATAATCACTTTTTAACAAAGTCGGATGGTCAAAGTCAACTTGGTGCTGATTGATGATTGCGTGCGCCGCGATAGTCGAATTATTTTAATTTGAGAGTTCGATGAGCCTCAGTGTAAGGCCTTTGACTTCATCTTGGCTGTTTCTTATTGCGTGATTCTAGCTGACGGGCAGTCTGTCCACTGTGAGTGACCTGACAATCCTTGCGCTAAATTTGTTAAACACAATCTGGTCGTTCCTTGACTAATCGTTTGTCTTTCAAGTGGACTATCCTACCCCTTAACGTGTTAGTGACCTCAGATGTCACAGTGATGTTGTACTGGTTGAAGACCAATCTAAGGTCCGCCGATATATTCCTTAAGTACGGGATAACAGTAGTCACCAGTCAATTTTCGGCCTGACTGATCTCGTTACACAGTGTCGCACCTGACAAAATCCCCGACCAACCTCGCGTATTGGCTGAGACTCAGAAGCTGCCCGTGGTTCCATTGATGGCACCTCACGTTGTGTAATTTGTGTAATCACAAAGAAAGTTACATAAGCAAAACCGGGATTTGTTTGATCTCCAGAGTGAAGGAACATTTGCTTAAATGGATGCAGAAGCTCATGTTACCTAGGAGCGACAGATGTTGAACCACGTAAGTAAGTGATGTTTGTAGTGGCTAGACACGTCTTGAACGTTGGTCACGTTATCAAAACAGGTTGTGGGTAGGAAATCGCACTGCCTGTTGTTATGTCGAGAATTTTTCGGTTTTTTGAGGCGGTCGTGATCAGTCGACTGAATTTGGCTGTGTTTACAGAAACATTTGTTTGTTGACCTCACTCCGTCGTGGACGTAGCGGTCCGTCCTAACTCACCTTCTGACTACCAAAACCACTCCTGGTTGTTTGATATAAAGAATTATATAAGCTGTCGTAAGTTTGGCACTAATGTGTTGACACATATGCACACATCCACCATTCTGCCTGCTAATTTTCTTTATTCTGAATGACTCTTACAATTTGTGTTGTTTTCTCTAAACTTTCCTACGGTGTCTAACCTTTGTGTATTTTGATATGTTTCCACTTTGTTTCCAACAGTAGTTCTGAAAATCCATAGCAATACTCAAAAGTTATTATGTACCAGAAACTATAAGTAGCGAAAAGAGTCCGCGCTGACCAAATTTCGTCTTCTCAGTTTTCTAGATATTTTTTGTTTTGGTAGTCCAGACCAAGAGAGTTGTTTTCCAGATTGAGACAATTCTGAATCAAAACACTACACATAAGCTGTCACACAGTTATTAGTAGGTGTCAACATGTTTCCTTGTGGACTCAGTTCGACATACTGTGTTTATTTGCCACCCAGATATACTTCTTATGTTGACACTTAGGTGTACAGTCCATATGAGTAGTAATATTCAGCTTCATCCTAACGGTATTTCGGGAAAAATAGGCCACGACTGATAGCAGCTGGTCACCAACAATTACTACACTGGTTAACATACACCTCTTGGTGAGAAACTAGCATGAATCCAAATGGATACAATGAACATCACAACCAGTTCAAAATGCAGTTGATCGTCACTGACATTTTTTAAATCATCTTACTGACAATGTAAAGCCGTATTCATACTTGGGGACGGTTAATAAATTAGAGTAGTGTTTGATAAGCATCTACACTCTTGTTCAGGATAAGTGGGCTATAATGTACAAGTTGCAAGTTGTGTCACGTTATTATGCTGTGTTGAGCCGTTATGAAGCCTCTGGGCAGAAGTTGTATGTTGCTTAGAGTAGTTCCAATTTCCCTACTCTCGTTGTGGAACGTTTTATACTATTTGGAGAAACATGTTTCATCCTGATAATGCTTCATTTATAGAGTGACGCAATTACAAGAATCTAGCTGTTGGGTCTACGGGGTTTATCCGACTAGTCCATCACTTCTCGTCACTCTGTAAGTGCTTTTGCTGATGTATAACACAAGTGAGCAAGAGTTTCCTCATGAGAGAGTGAGTGAGATATTTCGATAATTCTGAACGATGGTGTCTTGACTTCTGTTTTTAAGGACGCAGCTTATAATTGGGATTACGTATTGTTGATGTTACATAGTGAATCAACTAGCAACAAGCTTTTCAATGAATACCACAGCCAGTATAGACCACCATGTGTTCAAGATTCAAACCGTGGCTACGAAGCATTCAAAGTTTCAGTGAAGACGGAAACACCGAATTTTACTTCATTCTAAAGATCGTCACACTTCAGAATGCATAATAATAACAATATAGACCTTCAACAGTACCCAGCTGTCTACACACAAAAGTAATCATTTCGTGCGGTGAATGTCAAAATCGACAAATTCAAGTAGCATAGATGTTGAAAAGTCTGGCTAAAAAGTATCAAAACGAATTACACTATCACGGGCTGTAATCAAACTTCAAATTTTGCTTAATACAAAGTTAAACACTATCATCCATAAGATTTCACAGTTTTCCAAAAACTTGATCAGTCATAAATTGTCACAAAGTATACAACAGCTAGACTAACTAGCAAAATGTTGTTTTGAAAACTCCCTAAAATAACAGTAAAAATGTAGGATTCATTATCTGGCATCGAAAGGACTTGAGAAGTTCATAACACGATGGCTATCTTACATAAATGGTCAACGGTAGTTAGTCAGTCGATTTTGAATTAGGTGGATTTTAAGGATATTCTTCCAAGTAAAATAACATTATTTTTACGGATGTAACGACCAGGGATGGAAATTCTACCCGGGTCATGTACGGCCTTTGGCTGCAAAAACTTAACGTAGCTTGTAACGCGCAAGACAATGCACAATGTGGTCGTGCTTCTTTGAGCATTAGTTTACTAAAAGATGAACTATTATATGGTAAGTGACTAGCATAGTCTTTATTTTAGGCGTCTATCTGAACGATAGACGAAAAATATACTTCACTTCACATAGTTACCAGTTTTGGATAAAAATATGACTTATCAAACACTCCAGTCAACAGTTGCTCCTAACAATGATTATCAACATGTAGACATTTTTGCAAGAAAGACAGGGTTTTCAATCTTTTTACGATGGCTTAAATTCAAAATTATCAGAAATTGTAACAAACGGTTGGCGTTCCTTTCATTGCCAATCACAAAATCGCCGGTAGCTCAGGTTGTGTTCTTCATGTGATCAATTTGTTTGAATGTAATCGGCTTGAATGAATAACCCGCCCTACTCCTACCTGGTGTTGTCCAGCATTCCTACCTTTCTCGATACAAGGATATAGATTATCACTAGGCTATAGATTTCATCTGTTTAGTTGACGTTTTTAAACAATTTTTTCCCTCCCCTCATAAAAACATGGCACTTATGTACGTGCACAATATACACACAGAATCTTCCAGGAACGTGCTGAGGGCGTACTGAACGAGTGCTACCGGGAAGATGAGCACCGAACGCAGCTTATTATCAACCACGAACTCATGTACTACGGCCGTAGTTCAGTGATCAAATTGGCTGCTGAAGGACAAAGCATCAAGTTCATGGCACATCCATGTTGTCAAGACTTTCTCACAAACACTTGGAGTGGCAATCTCTCTACAAAGAACAGCGTGTTCAGAGTAAGAGTTTTGTTATCACTCACTGTCGTCCGATGTCGATATGTTCGGGCTTAATCAATAAGTGATGTTTGGTTCCGTTCACTGCTGGTGGAACGTTTAACTAAAATCAATCCAAGGAGACTTGCGACATAACGACGCAGTTTAGATAAGACAGAATATTTTGCTGTTTGGACCAATTTATTGACGTACTGATTGAATCGGCACAACCCAGAGTAAACTGAGTTTTAATTAAAACGAACGAAAGGAAGGTAACCTGACCACAGCTGAAGTAATCACCACTCGTTTTTTTTGAGTTTTCTCGTTATTTCCCATGGAAATTCGCGAACAACGTAAAATTACCACAAACGCTATGAATAATAGGGGCTTGTATTTTCAGTATGCCTTTAGGGTAAAACTTTACTGCAAAAAGTAGACAAAGCTCCCCATTTTTATTCTGAGACGAGAGTAGATGTGTAACGGCTATAATTTGTTCACGCTGATCCGATGGGGAAACTGCAAAACGGGCATATTTGTTGCACTACCTTTCCGAAGAATTGCAACAGTGTGATCAGCTGAGGGACAGTCAGTTAAATGCGCACCGTTGTCAGCAGAATAATAGTACGGTAAAATAAGCGCCCACAGGTGCATAAAAAATGAAACACTCACGATACAACCGGAACGGCCAAATTAAAGGAGAAGATCCATGTATTGCAGAGTTTACAGTCCATGTCAAACGAAATCTGTCGTAATGTCGAAATGAACAACAGGGAAAAATTTTTGCATTCATTTTGGGGGTCGGAATTAAGTAGTAGAAATCTGTGGGCGATCGGCGTTAAAGTATTTTGTGGAGTTGTTAAAGTTTCATCGAACACGTCAATTAAACTTGGAAGCGAATAATAACGTGGAAAAAATTGTTTCTGTTTATCTCAAAACGTTAAGGCTGATGACTTTTGTTTCAAACAATGCCACAGCTGGTGTCAACAAGAGAACTGATACACACGTGTGTAAGACTAGTTAAGCAATGATAAACCGTACGCAAACGCTCTATCGGTGTCTAGTGTTTACTAACATGGGAAGCAGAAGAACGGAAAATGGTTACAAAGTGTCCCGTAACTCTACTAAACAAAAACCTGTCAACTGTTTGGCTAAGTGCCTCTGCGTGTTGGAGGCTTTTCGAGAATGGCAAGGGCCAGGTTCGGAAATGTGTGCTGAGGGAGTGTTTTTCAACTCTAAGGAAAGATTAGGTAGATGACTTCCTGTTCCATATCGACCGATTTCAAATAATGATTGAGCACAGCTTTGTTATATTAAAGCACTTCGCAAGTGAAACAAATCTCGCTGAATCATTTCAAGTTGGAAGTTGTATAAATGTCGGTTATCAAGTATCTTGACGGAGGGGCACACGTAAGAATAGAGTAGATCCTGAGATCGATGTTTTCGGCTTAGAGACAATCGATTCTGTTTGTCCTCAAGTTTGGAAGAGTGGGAGCTTAGGTTTGTCTCTTCAAGCTGATGGATCTGTTTGTCCTAAAAACTTGGATCAACACGCTGAACCAAATTGAAAAGGATGCGACGAGTGTCGCCCGGGACAGTCAACTACATTCGTAAAATAAAGCGCAGCAAATGTTCGCTACATTTCGTTGAATCAATTCGGATTGATAGTAGGTCATTCAGTTATCTGTGGGAGAGCTCATCCAGTCAGATAGTTCACGGATGGTATGCGGTCTTTCTGATACGAAAAACCCAGCAATTGTATTGACTTTCGAAACGGGAAAGATTGGAGTCGGGTGCCACAGTGAGTAGTGAACATGGAGAGTACATCAAAATTAGCCATTTCATACTATGGGGTCGTCGAGGCAGTATTCGCAGAAGAAGTGATCATAATAGGTATTGGAATGGCTCAACGATCAAGTATTCTTAGTAGTGAAGTGCGTTCACGGAAAGTTAGTAATTACTCAAGATGGCTGTGTGTAAAATGAACCTCGATAAGTTAAATCCGTCTGGCATAGTTGGGTTTCCTCTATGCAGTTTACTACGCTGACTCTCAGTATATTACTTTGACCAAGGTGCTGTCTTTTATGGAGGACAAAACGAACTGTCCGGCAGTTAACTTATACTGTGATGAAATAAATATCAAAGGCGAACAAAAGGAACTGATTAGCCAATAAACATGTCATTAAATTCTCCCCACTTCTGTTGACAACCGAAAGGGAGAAACACTTATAAACTGATAGTTGGAAGCATCTGTTAATAAGTAAGTGAGTGTCTGAGGGGTAACTCACCCATGAGTCGTCAACATTTGTGTTGCTTGATGAATCAAAAATGACAGTCGCGTCACCTCAAGAGTTTCCGCGGGTTTGTTAACGATCGTCCCTGAAATATGTATTTTGTAACAGCCAGAATGTGATAATAGACACTTATCCAATCTAAAAGCAAACGGTTGCGCCAGGCGGTTCAAGAATGGGTGCGGACACGCGTTGTTGAGTAAATATCAGGGATGTTAGCCGCTGCATTATACCTGACCGCCAAAATATTTCTTTAGTGCTTTATACATTGACGATATCCAAGATCTGTTTAAGAATGGAATTAAATCCAACTGTGACACGTGTTTGAATTCGGCTCCTGATATGTCTACTGTATCTGAATGAGATCGGTAAACCTAGAAAAAAGCTGACGAATCTCTTGTAGTGATGTATCGTCCTGTATTGTGTTTAACCGTTTCGATATGTTGACAAGACCACGTTTCAAATGGAAAATCTTTGGTTGTTGATGCAAACGATGGCAGTGTAGGCACAGCCAGCAAATAAAACAGTTGATTGGATGCTTTTCGTCGTAAAGGCCATAACAATATGAATCACCTGCACCTACAAACGTCGGATATAATGCTTTAAGACATCTTTATCATAACGTGGTGGATTTTCTGAAGTGGAGAAATAACGAACTTTTTCATCTCTTACACCATTTATCACTGTAGTCTGGTTGAAGTATAGGAAAGATACACTCTGACCATTAAAACCAACACCATTTCTAGCTAGTCTGTTAGTTTGAACGTCGTGGTTGACGACTTTAAAATTTCTACTAATGAATGCACTACATCACCTTCTGTCAACAGTTCAGATAACCCTAACATCAACTGAGTAATCTTTGACAGTGCATAGATTTAAATGAATACTCTTTAATAGCGTTAATCTAAGAATCCTTATCATCCATACGAGTATATTTTTTTCTACATTAAAAGATTTCAGATGTCATAAAAGGAGAATAGATGGTTGGTGAAGAGACATGACAGATGCACAAACTTACAAAAACGTTAGAGCTTACCGGAAATACAGTGGTCTAGTTAATCTTGGAATAGTCACTTGAATGTGTAGCAACAGCAGAAAACAGCAACGAGGCCAATTAAGTTCAACCAGGGATACACAAACAAAAAAGATGTCATGACTTGGAGTTGAACTTGCCCACATTCGCATGAAGTAACTATGTTGACCATCGCATCACTGATCGCACATAATGTGCGACTGGTTCATCATGCTTGAACACTACTCCATCGTGATTAGTATTCACATTACGGAACTACTTCGAATCCAATCAGGGACCTAACGATTGCGACTTTTTGATGGACTGAAATGACAAATTGTTAAGCGTTTTGATTAATTCTCGAATTGCAAGTAAATAGTCAACAAAATGGTTCCTATCAGTTGAACATCACAAAAAGGTCAGTAGTTTTTACCTTCAATAACATTTTACAGTCGACCCCCTTTGGGATGAAAAATCAGACCCGAAGTTTACTCCAGCGGAAGATCATTAGTAGTGTATCTTCTCCCGCCACCGGAAGTTGAACTACGTTCTGACCGATCGGATGTAAGGCGAAACCTGCGTGCATGAAAAATCGGGGAGTTAGAACATCCATTAATAGTTGCGCAACAGTCTGTTGGCACAGACGGGAAGAGGAGAACGTAGATACGGTGACAGTAACGTAAAATGACTCCCTGGTACATTATTGATGGAGACGTTTTCTAACAAACCATCTGTTTGATGTGTAGTTCTAGAGTACTAATCCGCCGTCATCCAGAAACGACAAACTAGCTAGGAATCGATCAGATTATTTCATGCACAGTGTGTTCAGTTGTCAGTCAAACAGTCTATATTGGAAAAGATCGGAAATTCTCGTTTCCAGTACGCAGGGTTTGAATATAACAAGAAAGACTCAAACATTCTATGAATGTACAAACACACACATGCATTGACACAGGTCCATCGTGTTCATCATTTGTGAATGACATTAAATAATGTTGAATGATTGTTCTAGTCTATAAAGAGTGTCAAAGATAAACAGTGTGAGATTTGCAGAGTGGAATTTCATCACTCCCTCTAAAAAAACATCCCGTGTAGTTACTTGCAGAAGTTTCATTGATCTGAATTTTGACAAATATCGGGCTATCCGTCATAGTTAAAGGAAAACAATTGTGTCTCTTACTGAAAAGATTAGGGGGACGGTGTTAGTGATGTTCACCTTGGAACAAATTACATCTGCGGCTACTCAGTAATCAAGTACTAGGAAACCCGAAAGAATATAAGCATCAAGGTGAAAGAAACCGAGGGCAGCCAAACCATGTCAAAATCACAAATTCCGTTTTTACGTAGTCACACTGTGCTGAACCACATGTCACAACAGTTTATGCAATATGTGCAGATGTGGATGATACAGGTATAAAAACTTCGGAAGGTGAAATAATTAAGCTGTATTTACATACAACCCAAGCAGGCTTGATAGTTGAGTCCTAGTTCTACATTTCTTTTGAGGTTAGGAGCAATTAGAGAACGGACCAACGACTCAAACTTCTAGACAATATGTGAAATAGTTTGTTTCCAACATTTGGACAATTTTCGGATAATAATTTATCAGAACGCGAACTGTCAATCTAGAGTATACCGAAACATGGGAGAAAACACTAGGATGACATAGCGTAAGTTCTAGTGGTGAATATAGAATCGACGGAAATATAATGAATTAAGAATATCTTGTGGTTGAATTGAATGTCTGTGAGTCTTTTGTACGTAATAGGAGCAGGTATTACCGCTGCTGTTGGAGCCGCATAAATTAAATCTATTTATTGGCACAGTTCAAAGTACACACGCGGATATCCTTGGGACCCGAAAAACCGTAATTCAATTGTTCTTTTTAACACAAGAAATTACGATTCAAGATAGGTTACACACTAAATGACATATGTGAATTGTAAATACTACGCTAAGTACAGCAGTCAGTTTCAACTGAAACAGCGCGATTTCTATGAGATAGAGATGGATATGTGTGCTAGTGATGAGTGTGTGTGACGGAAAACTTAAGTGCATTCGGTGCAACAATATCACACTTAGAACGCCGAGTGACGCTAAGCCAAAATAACTCCAAAGGTCAAAACACGTTGGATCGCTTACTACGGTAATACAGTCAACATTATCAATCAAATAAACGTCGTGACGAACCACATTTTTTCATTTTCATGTGAAGTATAATAACAAACGGGCACCAAGTGGGCTGTACAGTTCCAAAGATTCAAGCAACAGCGACACGTCAGCTAAAACTAGCAAGCAACCACGAACGTGATAAGCCAATGTCGCCAAACGGTGCATGCGTGTGACATGCATTAGTTTGGACCAACCAATAACACAAAAAACGGTTGAAGGAATGTGGATGGGAACAGGTAGGCAAGCGTTTTGACGGCAGTGTCCTGGGCCTTTAGATCGGTCATCAGAACAGAACATATATAGTTTAAGTATGAAAGGTTATCAAGGGGTATGTAGTAAGCGATCTTTAAATAGGGAGACTCAGTAAGGAATTTTTTATAAGCGCAGATGGTCACTAGGGAACTGGAAGAGGAAATCGCGTGATTAGGACAAAACACTGAAGAATTGGAACTGACAAGAAAATACTATAACCAGGTGCTGAAGAAACCGGTCCGTTAGGCACGTGTTCTCTCCCAGTAAATTGCATATCCACGTAAAGTTCTGAGTTGACATCCGTGAATCCAAGTGGTATATTTATTTCATATGATAAATGCGGGGGAAAGTAATGTAAACTGTTTACAAAACTGAATGGCACATGGGACACGGTCAGAATGGAAGCAATATATCAGTGCCCTGTGTGGACGTGATATGCTTGACAGGTAGAATTAACACGCGGGTTCAAGATCTCAAGTAAAATACAGCTTTTAATGACAGTTCATCATAAGCATCATGTAAGTTGATATAAGTACCTTGTTTGAGACCGTAGGGCTTGAACATAAACTCTGTTGCCAATGACAGCTGCTAGAGGACAGGGCAAAAATTTGCCGGAGATATTTCATGACTGATCCCGGATAAACTGTATGCTGATATAAGATAACCTTGTCACTGAAGTGATATCCGATGGCATAAGTGATGTTTCGTTATATCAGTGTAAAACTTTCTGAGGACACTCGTAGTTACTGCCAGATATCGAGTTAGGAAGTATTTATGCATTGACGAAAAAAACTCGCGCAGATTACGTTTGGTCCTAGTCATCCACGCAATTCTTAAAGCAAGGTAGGCGATGGAAATTACATTCATTAGAATGCTGACGGAAAGTTCATCAGTAGTGGAGGTTTTCAAAACCAAACGGAGAAAACATGTCTCAGGCCTGGCAGATTGTTCTTAAGACTTATTTGTTTTTTGCTTTTGGTTAAAAAACGAGATAGGTTCTGACATATAAACACTAATGAATGTAACCCGTTAAAAACTGAGTATAATTGAGAGCTCTGGCATTGCGTACATGAAGGTTGTTTTTTGTTGGATATCTTTACTACTTATTGCCTATCCTTATTGTACAATTCTGTTTATCAGAAACTTTAGTTAGGTTTTGCAAAAAATGAAGTTTCGTTGGTTCTAATCCACTTCTTTTTTCTTTTGTTTCCACAGTATTTTTTGGGAATCATATGCGGTCTCACAATACCATTTTTAATTCCGAAAGTTATATTAGCAAAACCTAAAATTATCCCGACTACGGAGGAAGAGGTAAGATACTAGTCATTTTTATTAAACTCTGCTTAACTGTGTACACACGCGTTTCTCACATTGATGTAAACTCTGCAGCTGGCTTACCTGGAATTACCTTTTGCTCTTGCTCGAGCTCGTCCGACGAGCACAATCATTGTCATTAAACGTAGTTTGACTGTAGTTCATTTTCTCAGAAAGCAACCGTGTTGACTATTGTGTGGTCGACTTCATAGTAGGTATAACCAAATTACTGCGTATAAAAAGTTCAGCTATTTTCACTCGAGAGAAGATAAATTGACACTAATGTTAAGTTCATTCGACAACATGCAATGCATACCAATCGTTCAATTTGGATTAAGGAGTGAATCTGGGAAACAACTATTGTGTAGCCTTTCTGAAAAAAATTAGAAAATTTTGTGTACACCTAGTATTTAGAATAAGCTCGCTGTGATGCCTGCCTTGGTGTCAAAGTTGCAAAACTATGGACGCTAAAGTATCAAAATCACTTGAATCATTGCTGGTTGTCAGAAGTGCTCACTTATGTTTGGTTACTTGCAAACCGTTGCAGCATATGCCAACAAATGAAGTTCATCTGTTCTGTTAACACAATATTAATGTATGTCGAACAAATGAAGACTCTTTACTTGCATTCTATCCGGACGATAACCTAGCGAAGGTAATCAGTAAAAGTGGGAATAATAATTTATATGCAAATAACAGTGAGTAAAACGAAACCACAACAACGAATAATATTCATGAATAAGCAAATGAATGTATACTACAAACCAATGGTTTTTGCTTCATGTACGTTGCATCTCTAAACACATGCAGGAAACTCACAATGCAACTGAGTCCACACATGTCAATAACGAAGACGCCGTTTCGGTCGTAATGAACGGGGCACCGGTTAGGAAAATGAGGTAAGTTTTATAGATCTGCATGCTGTTTGCCGTATTTTAAAATATGTGCCAAATTTTGATTTTAGTCCAGTGAACTGATTTGGAAAGAAGATACGTTTTGCTGTACCTAAGCATTTTGGTATTGTTACTAATATTCGTGGGAATAAACAGTTACGCATACATGTAGCAATGTCAACCGCACTGACGATAAACATCTGGTCGGTTGAAATGAAATCATGGTTCAATGGTTTCTCAATGAACAAACATGTTCAAGTTGATCTGAAGGAATTATTAGTTCATCACAGTTCATCTAAGTCTATACAAGTGGCTTATAGACAGGTTACAGTATTGTATAGTGATCAGACTACGTACTGATGTGTAATCTTGATAATTTGCCTTTCAAAAGAATGTGTTACGATTCCTTCCACAGAATCGGCTAATCAGATATTTAGGGTCAGCAATGACATGGAGTTTATAAAGAGGAATTTCACTTTTACCGACAAGGTTAATCAAATATTTATCAGCATGCTACGGGTGGTGAAAGCTTTGGCTTCACATCAACCTGACCGTAAACGGTGAAAAGATATGGCTGGATGGCCGTGGTATTTTTTATTTTGCCAAGTAAAAATGTAACCACTGCAGTTCGTTGCGTTCTAATCATTATTCCGTTCTACTCCGTAGTGAAGTAGAATGGACCTGACTCACCAGACTTTGCGGTCAAGAGCCTGGGAGTGATGCTCCGGACATAGCGAACGTAGGGTTGTTTTAGTGATAGTTCAATGTCCCCGCCTAAATGTCTTAGGTGGTACCAGATAGGTATTAGTGACTTCAGTTTTCCACGATCCGTTCCGTTTGTCTGAGTCTTAGAAACGTTCTAATTTATTATACCAGTAGAGCTGAGAGAAAGTCCATGGTTGTTACGCTTCAGTTATATACACGATTCCAAATCCATGGGACTTAGGCCAATAACCGGAATTATTTCACGAAAATAAACTTAAGGTGATTAAATTTTTGAAAAAGTATTGGCAGCGCACAGTTGCCCTGAAACGCTATCAGTAGGAATTCTTGAACAAGATATATGGTCTCTCAGGCTCACAAACCACGGATCTAAAACACGAAATGCACTGTTTACACGTACGTGTTAACATAAGCGCAAAAATGCACGTCGACATTTTTGATGAATGAATGATACGCTAACGGACCACAGTGAGTTAGTGCTTTAGAAAATGCACTGAACAAGTGAAAGAACGAACTGGAAGTCGACGGTTAAGCAACACCAACTAGGCTAAAACACGTTGTTGAAACGAGTTTTGGTGTGAATGACGGAATAATGTGACAGCTAGAATGAAAACATAACAATACTTTTTCTATACTTCATCTTAAGATCGAAGTAATTATCTGAAGGGGTGATAGGGTGAAATCGAAGTGTTTATCAGACTTATCACAAGGAAACTAAGCCGCTGGTCGGTTAGTTAGGAGCGCCATGATTAGTTTATTACGTCACCCTGGCCCACTGGTTTAATCATTCGAGTTGATCATCCTATCGAACTGAGGTCAAAGTAGACGCAATGCATGAACAAACCGCATTTAACTACGCGGTACTGCGTCAAGCAGCCTGACTGTGGTAGTCTTTAAAGTCGTAAGGATATACATTACTGACGAGCTATGACAGGAGGGAAACACTAGTCTGATGCTTCTCTTCGAAAAGAGTTGACTGGAATGTCTATGGGAATACAACATTTTCCAGTCGGCCCATTTCGAAAAGAAATACCAGACTCGAGTTTCGCTCTCATTAGAGCTCGTCAGTAGTGCATATCATCGCCATTGCCGGGACTTGTATCACGGATACGCTGTCTATGAGAATTCGACAGCTGCGACCAGTTGTGGGTAATGTTCAATATATATGAAAATCAAAATCCCCTACTACTCATCATTAATAAAACATTTCCCAGAAATTGTGAGTGATGTTCAGTTTGTACAAAGTCAAAATCTCCTGCTACTCGTTAGCAAACCTTTAGCATGTTTAACACTTTCTTTCTGATAGTTCTGGTTGATTGACTACCAGGTAGTAGACTACGAAAGACTTGAACAATGCTTCCCTGATACTCATTTTCAACTAAACGAATGAAGATAGTTGACCTGACCGATCAAGTTTCATCGTGACCCAACCAACATGAGCGGTTTTCCGGATTTGCTTCGAAGCCCGTTTTACTGATCCATCAGTGGGAACTGCCTCGTAATAAAAAAGGAAACGACAGACATACTAGTTAGATGTTATCCAAATTAAATCCCAGAGGTGTAAATTAAGTGCAAAGTTTAACTGTGGTATTTTCCGAATCGATTGCCTGGTTAGGCCAACCTATTCACCTTTCTGCGGCATTGTAACCATTGAACAGTAGTCAAACAAACACGAACCCTTCTCTTACATGCTGCATTTCAGGTTTAGGTGGCGTTCTGGTCGCATTTTTGGTGATAATTAGTTCTTGGTAGCTTTTATCGTGGAGTACGTTCTCTATTAATCCATGCTCATTATTCAGCGTATTGTTTAAACAAATTCTGTATGTTTTGCCGGGTAGGCAACATGTTCTTTCTAATATCTTTTAAGGGAACAAAACCGTGATTTTTTTGTGTACTGACCTTTGCAGATATTTCTTGTATAAATCTAGGAAGGGTGACATCCATTTGTCGGTGCAAATAACCAAATGGGATTGTTTTTGGCTTTACGACTGTTTCTTCAGGGTGACCTTATTTAACATGTGGGCGCAAATGAACATGTTGAGTAAGGGGTTTAGATTAGTGTCGTAGCAAGTGAGGATAATTACCTAATCCAGGCATCGGTGAGGCCGACTGAACTGGCTGATTAAGGATCGGACCGTAGTACGTTCAAGTTTGCAATGAAACTATCGGTTGAGAGGTGTGGGTGGAGGTCTAACTGCCACTCTCTCTTTCTGAAACAAAAGCGCACCCTGAAATAACAGTTGCACACTGGTGCTGCATCGGATTATAAGATCGCCCATTCTCGGTACTGTTGGCTGCTGCTGGACCCAGCCTCAGAAGAGCATGTACAGATAACATTAGCTATTTTTAACAAGGGCATGCTACAAAATAATGCCCCTAATTAAAGTGTGGGCAGATTTCGTGTATTCACCTCAATGTCCTGTGTATGGTTAACATTTTCGAAAGGGGTTGGAGCAGTGTCACGGGCTATTTTGCTGCTGAGTGCTTTGACTGGTTCATCATAGCGTTAAAGGATGAACTGTTACACCAAGTTTATTGGCCTGTGGTAAACCGAACGGACAGATTATAACAGAAGTCCCTGCACGCAGTTGCCTACTTGCTTGATAAATTTAAAGGTTTAATTTTTAATAAAGTCAAAGACCCTCTCTGTTTATAGGTAAGCTCACACTATAGTTTTTTTTCGGGACAGTTTTGGACAATTCATAATGCCCTACATGATATGAAGCCAAATCCTACTTCCGACCAGATAAATTTTCAAGCCAAACCATGAGTTTTCAACTTTCTGACTTATGTGGCGGGCAGCACAAGTTAAGACCAATCGGGGGCCCCTCAGCTCCGATACGATCAGATCGGGAATGTAAAAGTTATAGACGTAGGTTTTCGATTGACTTGGTAATTCTTCCTGCAGCCCGGTAAACATAATGATTAAGCGGAGGAAGCAAACAACTTCCGCTCCTGATCTGAGGGATGTTGTACTGATGAGCTCTACTGCACAAAACGTCGTTGAAATTTAACAATTCCTCTCCGACAAGTACCCGGCCGACTCTTCTTATTTCAGTACGGTTCTGCGTACGGCATGCTAACAAAGCTTCGGGTATTCGATGCGACCAGTCCAGTCGCTGATGAAATCGATCTATTTCTTCTCCTCGGTCAGACAACTGGTGTATTTTAGGTACACGCTGAGTGCCATAATCATTCTAGGCTACTTGGTTGACTAGAAGAACGAGGCGAGGAAAAGGTTTGTCTTCCACGTATGATCATCAGAAGAATTGCAACACAGTGAGTATAAAACCATTAATCACGTTTAGTGGACAAATCAAATAGCGGGTGAGCTGACAGTTGCTTAATGACTGTTCCAAATAGTGAGTTTGAATGACTGTGCTGAAAGAGTTTGGGTGTTCACATAAACCTCTAAGCCTAGGCGTTAAAACTGCGCGATCAGATTCCAGCAGTACGAGGAGATTTTTATTTGGTTTTCGATGTAATAACTGAAGCTCAATGGAAGTTAGCACACAACCCGGGAAGGAGGTTCGGTTAGTTTTGAGCTCTCTTATGTGAAATTTGATCACAGAATCTTCGTTGAAACACAGTTATTAAAAGCGAGTAACTTAGATTATGGCTCGATCGTTTGCATCACCTTCTGGATAAAATGCAATGTGTACCGATTCAGCTTGAACATTTTTACAAACTTTAGCTTAGTCTGCAAGGCGTCAGTGAGATGGTTCTTCAGCTCCCTTTTCGCGGGAAGTTGCGTGATATTTCGCTTTTAGTATAACGGAGCGGGACTACAAAAGTGAATATATTGATCGATCCGAGTCTGCCTCCTGAACACTCTTCCTCGTAGTGAACCACCTCCTCCTCTTTATACGTCAACATCCATAACATTTTTTGGCCGTTGCTGTCTGTGTCCTTAATGAATTTACTATTGTTTTAAATTGAGTTAAAAATCAACAAGACACTGTTTGTATTGTAATCCCTATTGATGTAGGGAACATAATCTTCACAACCTACTCTAATAGTTTGAGTCATGAAAAGAAAAGTAAGCTTAATCTTCAAGAGTTTCGATTAGCCATTGTATTCGTGTGTAAAACTGAATTAAGCAGTGACCTGTAAGCTGCTGAACAATTGATAAGAAAGAAAGATGACTTAAAGTAATTTACTTTTCAGTATCAAGTAGGTTTGTGGAGTGCCGACATCATCGAAGTCTCAGTAATAACAATATGTCACATTTGTTTTAAACAGCGTATTTCATCGTTTTCGATGTGATTGGCGCTTGTCGTTCCACCATTTTCCCCTCACTAGGTTGGGAACTAACGAATAACAAACTACTTCTGTTTTGATAAAATCTGATATTCAGTTGCTGAAAATCATCAATAAACTGAGGGATGCTTTCAGGGGTGCCTGAGAATGTCGAAAAATGTTGGGTTGGCTCAACTTGGTTTAGTCGAGTTACGTAGAAAGTGCAACACACCTTGCCAACAATGACAAGTCGTTTATATCTGAATGAAACATTCGTACTAATGTAGTATTTCAGGTACACAAGAAAGTGCCTTAATTTTAAACACTAACAATACTGTGAAGTCTCCTCAAGGCATCTTAATAGAAGTGAACTGGCGAAATCTGTAACCATTTGTAGTTGATCTTAAATCTTATTTATCAAAACAATATCACAGCTTAATTATACGATCAACTCCTTTACCATCACACAACTTCAGGATCTCTTGGTTTCCTAATCCATTTAATTTTTAAATGTGAACAGAACAGGAAAATAAAAAAATATTCCGACTATACATGAAGTACGATTAACATAATTCCTCATTGCTTTACACAGTAGGTAGTAATTGTAATTAAATTCACGCATTCTGGAATTGCTGTTACTTGTCACCTACTAGATTGCAACCCATACCTCACAGACACACATACTCAAATTTCATACTTTAAGCACATTTTTCTACTGTTACGTCAAAGTTTTGTAACGGTGGTTTTGTACTCTCTGATTTGTTCTTTATCAGACAACCATATATTGTTAGCCAATGGTTAAATATTTGTTTCTATTGTCATTAATTTTTAACGTTTCTTCACGCTTTCTGAACCTTCTATCAAATATTGACCATCCAGAATGTTCATGCTGACCAAGGAGCTTCTATTTGTTAGACAGCCTCAATGGCTAGTAATGATGAGAATCCTTTGTGATGGAGGTAGTTGTAGGCTGATAGGCTAGTAAATTCTGGTCAGAACCGGATTTCAAGACTTCATTCCTCAGTTATTTATCTTAGTCAGTTATAATCATAGGGCAAAATTAGGTATCAAAATCAGTCCAAAAGGGCCAATTGAAAGGGACATCCTTCAAGCCTGATTTTTGTTTTTGTCTGAAATTGATGTACGCACCTTAACGTACACTTTTTTTATTGTGGCCAGAAGTGTGATATCAAATTTTCGTCCCTGATGATAGTATACAAATGTACTAACGATTATCAAATTTACGTTGTGTAGTTATGAGCTGAAGTTCCTGCTTCGGACTAAACAAAGAAGTGTGGTTCCTAACACACTCAACAGTAATCAGTCTCGATTAAGGTTTTTAATTTTTTAATGAACCTGATGCGAAGTTCATCAATTTGTGGTTGTAGAGGGGATAACTGTCAATCAGTTTAACTTACATGACACAAAAGTTCATGCCTTCTCACCAGTAGTTTTATTGGATGATGACAAAACATCTGTGCTAACCGCCTAACCTCTCATTTCGGATTTCATTTAGCATTCGAAAAACCTTTCACAAAAGTACAAAGGAATACATCGGACAAATACGTGACTTCTATATGGCTCCGGTGATACGATTTGTTTATAACACTGTAAGTGTCCAGTGACGTTATTAGAAAATAGACGTCACCATCTACAATTAACATTTGCATAAAAACCTGAATAACATTTTACAATGTGGTCATTTTTGTTTCGCTGTCACGTACTACTGTCCAATACACGTTTGTTTCCTGTAAAGGTCAAGTTTCAAAAGCCGAAATCAATAAGAACACGTTGTATCACTCCGGAGATTGCTTTTGTTTATCGCATCGTTCCAAGAAACCTCATATTTACACGACAGCCAAAATAGAATTATAGTGGTTTTGCAACCTTTCGTGTAAAAGTTTGCCCTATCCACACTGCACTGTCCACATTCTGAATGGTATACGAAATGTTCTATTGTAATGGCTGGTTTAATACCGCCTACACAGCAAGTGCCTTTTAATTCAGTTTGTTGGGAAACTTGTGATTGCATAAGTTATACGTATTTTTCGTCGATAACCCCATAGAGCTAAAGTTCCTATTATTTCCTTACCGTTTATCAGCTTGAGGCGGGCCTCATTTTTGTATGGTTCTTCCACTTGATAAAAAATATCTTTTAAATCACTTTTAAGTTCAAGTGAATACTGACGGTCATATTGAGCTGATTCCAGAGAACACCTTCAAAGAGTAATGTTTGTGATACTGAAAGAGGAAAGTAAAATTATTGTACTTCACCATGTAAGTTAATCCGATCATCGAAATTTCCTTAACTGTAAGGAAGCATTTAAGCAACAGTCCTGATTACACACTGCAGATATCAATGTTTCTCTGCATGGAACATCCACAGGTAGTGTGCAACTCATCAACACCAGGTTAGTTTGAAGGGACAAGGTGCATCTTAGGCCACGAGGTCGCACTGACTGCGGCGACAGAAGTGTCGCTATTACCTGACCGTTTGTTTGTTGATCAGAGAGCGGACAGCTTAAAATATCCATACGTCAGAGCAAACTACGGTCAGTTTTTATGAGCAGCCGCAGGCCAATATACATAAGTATATGCATGTCAGCTAGAAACGGAAGATAATAAAACGTCTCGTCTCAATGACTACAAACAAAATGGCAAGACAGAATATATTTGAGAATGTTATCCTCGATCACAAAATTATGTAGTCGGTCTGTAGTTTAAGACGTTACCTGTGGTCTAGAACATTGGAGTTGCATGATAACATACAATTTACTGTCGTTAGTTGGTGCCGTTAGAATTATAACGGATTAAAATCGTTTAGTTTTTCACAGTTGACATGTTGACCACCATTGTTTTTGAAAAGATTATCAGAGAGCTTAAATGAGATCAGTGTATCACTACTTTTTATACCATTCTGAATAGATGCCTCTTGCTTTGTGTGTCAACCGAAAACATGTGTCCGTGTGTGATATTTCATTTTATGCAAAAGGCAATGTAATGACCAATATAAGTAACACATGCAATCACTAATCTTAAGAACTAAAGCTTGAGTGACATTTAGCTTGCTGTGTACGCAACTGACTGATTGTCTCTGCATAATCTATGGCTAATATCAAAATTTCGTTCATTTCAGATATCCTACATGACTTTTCTCATGTTGTTCAGTTATTTGCTATTGGTGGATTTTAAAATACAAATTTCCGTGGTCGAATACATTGTGATCGCATGGGTGGTCACACTGTTTATCGAGGAAATTAAACAGGTAATTCTATCCAATCCACCATGTACCGTTTGATGAACTTAGAATCAGTTAAGATTTTAGGAACTATATAGAATACAACCCGAAGTTAACCAATTATTTCCACTGAATTTGTTGAGATTGGCTTTAAGAAATCATATTCAACAATCGACTTTCACCAAAGATAAGACGAGTTAATCAACATCTGAACTATATCACATTATTTTTGAAAAGGAAGGTAACTCATAGCTCGCCGTGGCTGTTCAGTTGACAAACCCATTAAAATTTTCTCAAAATATTTTGTGGTCCGAATGTGAAACAATGTCCAGCGTGAAGTTAAACTTAATCGGCAGGAAATATTATTGAATTTATTTAGGAAAGTAATGAGGAATTTTAGTTTTGTCAGCTGACCTGCGTAAAATACAAGTTCCTGAGTCGTAGGAAAAGTTTCAACAATTAGCGAACGATCACTTGTTCGTCAAGCAATGACTTGGTTTGCATTCGCAATCTAGACAGAAAAGAATCTCAAATTCAATTGATTGAAAAAATCGAAATGCAATGATTACTTGACTTTCGAAAGTCTAACGGATTTGAAAACGCGCCGCCCACTTCTCCGTTGGAAAGGTATCATTGCATATCGCGGCACATAGTCAGCAAATATGTAAATGTGTAAACCAGTATGCCGTAAAAATTGGCGTCGTTTGACTGAATGGAAAATGAAAAAAAACAATGAGAAACATCGTGCCGGATGACGTATTTGATGGCACTGGTTTATGAAATGGTTCCGGCAGAATCCTATACCGCTTTGTCAGTCTGATAAGAAACAACTTTGAATACATCTGGGCAGTAGCAAAATTACATAGTGTGAACTTTTCTGGTCTTATTCATCACAAATAGCCCAATAAGGTCAATTGAATATTTCGTATAGTTTTTTAGATCTTTCCGGACAGACTTCATGACAGTAAAGGAAACCGCAATTTAAGGAGCCATACTGAGTTGACTGAAATGCCTGGTTGCAAATTCAGCATTCGCAGTAGAGTGGATTTGCTTTCAAAGCACGACACAATTTATACACGGCAGTTACACACTCAGCATTCAAACAATCAACAAACTGAAATTAAATGGAGCAAGACGTAAAACAAGTGAATATATTGCGATCAAATTGAAATAGTTTCAGTCAGCTGGCCGATTTAGCTGTATTTATCTGCATGAACACATCGTTATCAATTCTTCGTACATTCGTGTTATAGACTGTCTGCTAGGATTACAGTTAAGATTTCTTGTACATCCCACAGTAAATATACAATGTCTGATTCTCATTTGTACTGTTTTATCTCATCCCATTTCAGATTGCATGGGTAAGTCCAGTGACACAACAGAGAAATTTGGACACGTTCAAATTTTGCTTGCACAACGATGGTTTCTCTATTGATCATACAAAAATAAATTCATTAGTATTAAGCATTTGTCTGGCGTTACATAATCACTTAATAGGTTAGGCTTGTAGTAAATTTCTTATTGTGTCAACTCAGCACAACGCGTCATGCAACCAGCGAGGTGAATTCTCAGCCTTTCGTGTAGATTAGTGAACTTACTTCAGAGGTAATATTTTGTCCGAAACAACTTAGACAACAATCATATTGAGTATCTGTTAGAAAATCTGCTTATCCAAGTGCTTGCTTAATTCAAGTACAAGAAGGATTATTTTGTACACAAGTCAAGACAGGAAAAAACAGTAACTTATGCCAGTACAAATAAATGCCCGCGCCTGAATCTACTTGACTGTGTAAGAGTTGTTTGTAAAAATCCAATTTGGGAAGATGAAGTATGTCACACTGGATTTTGTATAGAAAGTTTCATTGACCATAATATTAAGAAAAAGCATAGGTCAGTGGAGTTTTTATTTGGTAAATATTATGAAGATCTAGAAAAGCGTACAACCAGTCCGACAGAAAAACAGCAAAATAATAAACACACATAAGCTTGAAGTAGAAAAGACTGAATTCTTCGGATGACCAAATGTAGTTCTACGGTCTAGTGAAAAGGCCGTTAACAGAAACTG
The DNA here is from genome assembly GCA_013368495.1 of Paragonimus heterotremus. NCBI lineage: Eukaryota > Metazoa > Platyhelminthes > Trematoda > Plagiorchiida > Troglotrematidae > Paragonimus > Paragonimus heterotremus. The sequence goes on from LUCH01000527.1 coordinate 113,177, forward strand.
GTAAGTCTGCATGTTTACACAATGTAACTCGCGGCTACTTAGTGAGGGTATTTCAAAGCTAGGGGCTGTTGCAGTCGTAAATAAGTGGCTCCCCACGTGTGTTGTACACCTTTGTAAAAGGAATATATATTGACAAAATTAGGGATGTCCAGATGGCACCACCAACCATCAAGACGATCTGAATAGGTTATCTAACAAGAGAGATAAGTAGAAATGAGTGATGGTGAACAACTGTCAAAAACCGCACTTTCAAAGTCACATTAAAGCATTGCTGAGAGAACTGCAGTGTGCGGAATAGTTGGGACAGTAGCGAGGAGTGGAGAGATGTGTCCACTATACTGGGTAAGTTCACTAAGATCGTAAAATAGTCTTTTCCCATAGTGTTGAGCTTGCCGGCGTTTTGCTTAATAATCCAGTTTATTAAATTTAAAAAATCGGTTTTGGACTGCATTTTAGTCGAACGCGCTTACAACTTGGCGGCAATACTGATCACATTAATCAAAACTTAACTGTACTACATTATAAATCAGCCTTGTGACACAGTCATGAGAGAGTTCCAATGGTACATATTAACAGTGTTAGGTCCATTTGATCCGTAGCTGAAACTGCGAAGGTTCAAGGAAAGGAGTGTTTCGTAAATGTCTACCGTTAGGCAGCGACTGACAATGTGGGCACAGGTCAGGAACGTTGTCTCACTAATGATGTCATGATGGAGTTTGCTATATATTATTAAAACGCTCAGTCGAGACGTTAATATATACCACGTAAGATTTGGGTGATAAAACACTACAGTGAAAGGTCAGTCGCTTAATGGTGTGAAGATACAGGGTAGTGATGTGACAACAACTCGTTCTGTGTAAATGCACGAGAGGGATTTTTATAGTAAATCGCTTCAGAGTATCCGTACCTATGCGAATTGATCTGAGCGTCCGTATGTCATCAGTTATGTCTGGTTGATTGCGGTTCAGTAGCAAGTGTCGCCTGTCGACTCACGCGGGTTACTTCTGTAGACCCGCATGATAGTGGCGGCGGTTAGTACTGTATCAGTTGCTTGCACTTTCTGGCACTCGCCACACCTCATTCTGCGTTCGACAGTCCCAATCTGCAATTGATGTTTCCGAGTGAGAACATATTTTCTAGTGGTCAGTTTTTGCCTTCAATTCGATTTGGCTGATTTACCAGCTTTGTGAAGACGTTATTAGATTTGTTACAGCATAGTGTTCATGGCTTCACTTTCGGGTAGAAAATGACTGTGTGTGTACTTCTAATTCATTTACTGCTCTGCATCTGATGCCGTGACAACTGAGTTTGAAATTTTGTCAAATTTTAGTCTTATAAAAGAGCCTAACACATTTTTTTTGGAACAAACTATTCGCAACTGTTTGGCTTATTAGTGCAGTCAACTATTCGCTGAGAATGTGGGGAAAAGGTCCGGTAAGGAATTTGATCACCACCAAAAAAGCCAATGAATGTGTAAAAGTGATCTCATATGAGGTCTCTTGTTAGGCCCTCTGTGCACTTATAACCCCCCACGTTGATAAAAAAAAGAACAATTTTTAACTGTGTAAACCTGGTTACTTACAAATTTAAGAGTAAGACATTTTCACATTTTCGTTCATTATCCCTAACTTTATATCACTTGGTCCCTTAAAGACAATACTAGTGAGTGGTGAATGAACAAAGAACAGAATGTTGCGTGTTTAAACAGGTTTACACTTAAGTGTTAATGCATTTCGTGTGTAAAAAAATAACTGGTAAACTAGAAACGGCTTTCGCCTATTACCTGAACCATCAGCAAGTATTGACAAACTTATTTTACTCGGAAAATCTTCTAAAAACCGCTGTTGTATTTCCTATTCTAGGCTGTCCTTTCTGGAATCAGCTTTTCCACATATATATCCGATGGCTGGAACAAACTGGACTGTACCGGTCTCGGGCTGTTCATTGTAGGTTTCATCTTGCGCATGATCGCACTGTTGCGAGTTGAAGACTTGTCTGATGGTGTGATCGATCCATTATATGAGTCGTTCTACATCGTGACTGATCCCTTCTTGGATGTCTCTCGGATTTGTCTGGCAATCAGTTTATTTGTGTTCTACATACGTCTTATGTACACGTTCAGCTTCAACATCGCGCTGGGACCTAAGCTGATCATGATTGGAAAAATGGTAAGCCTGAAGGTTAATATTCGTTTCATGTAGAGCTTAAACTGTATAAAATCAAGGCAATTACAGATGCGTCTGCAAGTGTGAGTAATCAACAAGAGGGAGTGGGAGTTTTAAATAATTCTTAATTTTCTCTCATGCAGTTTTACTATAGGCTTTTAAGAGGAAAACGTAAGAATGTCCAATATGAGAGCCGTTTTGGTTTATCTAGTGCCATCTTGTTAGATTGCATTCTAGTGGTAGTGGCCAATGCACGGTGAAATTGAACATATTGTCAACCTGACACATCTTGTTCATTTCACCTCCCGTTTATACTGTTCAATTTCAGTATATCTAGCTACGCTGTAGGACAGATGGCCTGTTGGATACTGGTTTTTCTGCTAACTTCACGAATTTCCGTGCATACTTTACTGTGATTATTTCGAGCTATAAGGCGTATATTTGAGAGGTAAAGCCGTTGTACAGTGTTGGTTTGAGAACGAACACTGAAAGGGTTTGAATTAGAACGTTAGCTTTAAACAAACTTTTGCCAAATCACCAACGCGTGCTCCCAAGTAACATATCGGGAAGCCTCGAAGCACAGGCCTGGTTACTCGCCATAAGCAAAACAACTCTGCAGAAGGTCACATCTACGTTACGCCTATCTAGAAAGCAGTTCTCGTGCGCAATAGTGTATTCGTTGGAGTTGTACACTAAATTGACAAACAAAACTATTCGCTTATCATTATCGTGCTGCTGAGTTCAACAAGTCTGTTTACTTCTGCCTTTTTATGAGTTGTCCTTCAGGTTACAAATGACCTTATACCGTTTATGATCATTTTGACGGTCATAATGGTTGGTTACGCGGTGGCCGCTCAATCAATCGCCTACCCGAACGGTCTGTTTACTCGTGAGAATATGACACTTGGTGAGTTGACGAGTGATCTACTGTGTATGCGTGAAATGACAGAAGGTATTGCACATGTTTTGGGAAACAAAACACTCTGAACATTCCTCTCATATAATGGATAATGCTCTCACCTGTCACACAGTTGCTCCCCATGCAACTGCTACATGTGTGCGGCCTTAGCAGTCAGTTGTAAACTCTATCTGCAGTACCATTACAAAATAAATTAGAGTATAATCATTTCCATGTGAATCGACTTTTCACAAAAACACTCAGTAGTATCCCTTTCATTGCACACGAAAGGAGGTTTGTCAGAACAAAACACTGTAACTCCAACCCGGAATAAACAAACGATTAACATCAGTAGATGTAGGTGACACCGAATTCGTTGCTGAGGAGTGAGCAATAAAACTTCAGTAAGCAGTGATGCTGATAAACACTTGCTACAACTAAGGTGCGTGAGTGGGTGAACTGAGATTATCCACACAGTTAGTGATGATCAAATGGTTTTCAGTTAACGGGAAAAGTTTACGTCAACATAAATGAATTTAGTGAATGACGTGCTTCCCAATAATGCAGAGTTGAGGCGTAGTACGATGAACACTGTCCAAAGTCATATAAGTTAATAGGTTGCGAAGATTGGTTTTAGTGCTATCGTTGATTTTCCAGTTGTTTTTCGGTTGATTACAAAATTATAAAGTACCATGAGTTAAACCTGACCGGGTTTCACCCAATGGATCGTATACTTCATGTATGAGTTGCAAACTAATCGACAGCAATGTTTGCCCGCATCAGATGTGCTTGTTTCAAAATCTTTTCCTCTGAATTTTTAGGTTCTGATATTAAACACATGTCCTTTGCGGATATCATATTCGCCATGTACACAACGGCCTACTTTCAAATGTTTGGAGATTTCAGTCTGGATGCCCTGCAAGGCGAAGGTCAGTTTGGAAAATATTCGCTTGGTATGATCTGCCAATTTAACTGTATGCCAAAAACCAAACTGAACTTATACCAGGCGGTGAATACGAAACATTATTCAGCTTGGTTCGTAACAATATTATGTGATATATGCAACGGAATAGAAGGTGACCATATTTACATGATGCTAAACTGAACAACGACTGAAATTGAAACAGTGTTCTCCTTATGTGAGGTTCGCTTCAACGAAATTTTGGACTAATCAATGTACTCCGAATTAATATGGTTCACGTGTCTCACACATGTACGTACAACTACTTCGAAACCTATTAGCAATACCCCAATCGGTGGAAGTCGCAAGTTGAGAGATTAAGCAAAAGTGGAAATTGAGCAAACCAACCCATATAGGGTATGTTTTGCTGAGGGCGACAATGTTCCAAACGACGAAGTCACCCGTAGGGGTTTGCTGAATAGGTATTAATAGATAAATGCGACGGTGAACTCCGTAATAACTTGTCCTTCGATTGTATGACCTTGAACATAAACGTACATGTTTTAAAGCATTCAACAAAGCGACATTACATGGAACTTCTTATCGAACTACAGTCTGAAGATAGTTCGACTTAATGTGTACTTATGAAACAACATATCGGAATTTTATATATATATATATATGGCTGAATTGAGCTAAAGAATTCAAGTCAAGCCTACAACTTTTGGGTTTTGCCTTTATAATGGGACAGTCAGCCGGTCTTTTGAATCCTTTAGGTTAGAGGCTTGCATTCCCAATTCTAATGGAGATAAGACGATGGCTGCTTGAACAGGCATGCTGTATATCAACTGATACATTGTTCTACAAATTTTGTTGGCATACAATCAACAAATATTTTTGTGCAGACTGAACATCACCCACAATTGATCGTTAGTGTCGCATTGTCATAAATTTTCCAGTCGGCCCCTTTCGAACTGCAGAATCACTGGGCTCGAGTTTCGCTCTCATTAGAGCTCGTCAGTAGTGCAT
>LUCH01000527.1:131305-205437 GCA_013368495.1 Paragonimus heterotremus
ATCAAAGGTCATCAACCGCGCATATGTTTCACTGATCGTTGTTGAAGTTGTTTTAGCCGGCTGCTTCACTAAATCTCTGTCTTATTCGATTTCATTCATTGTTTATTTACACGTATAAACCGTCCAACACAACTTTCCCAGTACCAATATCGGGAGAGGAGTGAATAGGCAAAAATCTTTCTCCTTCCTTCAAAAATTTGTCAACCTTCAGAGCTATAGACAATTACGGCTAGTTTAAACTGACAAAAGTTGAGGTTTTATAACTATGTAAAGATGATCTCCGAGACGAAGCAGACTAACAAATCAATCTGTAATGCACAACACTGTACAGATACCCGTCAACAGAGTTAACTTACGTGAACATTAGTGGAACTGAAACCATAGTCCAAATTGGGCAGCAGTCCGAATGAATCACAATAGACGATATACGTTCCAAGTATACGAGCAGCTCATTCACAAAATGTTACAGGAAGTGCCGTTTAGTACCAAACAAACAAAAACTCATTATCAGCGTATTCAATTGGATAAAATTTAATCCCGTGACACTTTTATAGATGGGCTCCGTATAATTTATTTATGTAACACTTCATGATGACAATCACATTTGGCATTTGAGAACTGTTTTCACCTCAGTCTGTACATTAAGATCCGTGCTATCCAATTGCTGGAAACCACTTTGTTCGCTTGTGTTTGCAAAGACGTTTGGTGGTAACAAGCACAACAGTTTTCAAACATACACAATAAACAGTCCCAAACCTATTTGAAAAGACAGTGATGCCTAAAAATTTCGCTGTAACTCGTCAACTTCCACAATTAAGTTTAATTGATATAGACATATTTTTTCTGTCTGTTATAGGGAATTGGTATGGAGTTGGAAAAACGATTCAAAGAGATTGACAGCCAATTCCAACGGTTTAATGACGTCGATTCTCGTCTGAGTGAAGTGACACAAATGCTAACTAACCTGAGTGAAGTTGTCCGATCTGTAACAGAGACACAACAACGGGTGAGTTGCATAAACAAGGAACGGTAATTTTAACATGTCTATCAATTGAAGTTGAAGTCTTTCAAATTATATCGAAAACAAGCCACCACAAAGAGTTCACGTCTGGCTCCTCATTTGTTACTAAAACGGTGTATGAGCGAGAAGCACAGCGTTAATAGAACAGTTTCGTCGAATCCATTCTAACAGAAAATCTTTTTTTTTCATCCGAATGGATGAGGAAGATCTTTCACAAGTCACCATTTACACTACTGAAAAAAGATGCTTGCATATCTCGTTACACAGATCAAGAAGTTACATATGTTATCACAATAATCGACCCTCCCTGTTCGTTAATAAAACAAAAGGTTTTAACTATTTACATGTACAGTGGAAAGAAGTGAAATATTATAATCCTTTTCATGAAGATTGAACATCACACACAATTGATCGCAGCTATACCATTCCCATAGACTTTCCAGTCGGCCTACTCCTAAAAGTCTATGGGAATTCGACAGTTACGATTAATTGCGGGTAATGTTCAATCTATATGAAAACCAAACTGCTGTACTACTCCCCTATAATCGTTTTGTTTGAGCTGTGTACGCATGCCTCGTGCTGATTATGATTATGACATCATTGCCAAGTTGGTTATAGATTTTTCTAACATGATATCCGTATTACGAGTGACAATGTTAAAAATTAACGAGATCGGTTTCAAGTGTCCTAGATTGTTGACTTTCGAACAACGATAAAAAGGAGCAATATAATGTTTGGTAAGGTTTTTTTTCCGCGGCGCTTTTATAAAATTGAGTATCAAGCCTCATTGTTTTATTATTCTTTTGGTCTAGCATTACAGAACCAACCGGATACTTCACAGTTACTGAACTCAACTTAGCAAAGCAAACATGAAAGGATCACAGTCATATATGCCTTTATCTGTAATCGTTTATCAAAAGAGTTTAAATGTTTGAGTCCATTTGAATTTATGTTAATGTACAGTATATCGCCTGCTTACATACTACGCTGGCAAAAACTTGACAAATAATCATCTTTAATTTACTGATGAATATACCCTTGATTAAAGTTTGCGAGATGCGTGAGCTAAATTTAGGCGGCGCAGAAATCTAAATAGACTGTTCCCTGGACTGTGAATTGCAAGTCTCAGTTTGCTGGCTCGAGTCAAGCCAAGGTCCGGACTCTTCACAGGTTGGTATTTTATAATTTAACACACCATCCCAACTGTTTATCAACAATATAGCCTGTTGAAGTTTTTCACACAAGTTTACTTATCTGACTCATTCTTTGGGAACGTTGTAAACATAATAGAAGTAACTTGTCACTCTGCTCACTTCGGCACAATGTCTAGATAAGCCTGACTATGTTTGATTGTCTACTGTTGTGTTCCAACCATTTTGTTAAAAATCATAATAAAACCTGAGATGTGCAAAACGTTCTTGAACGTCACACACTTGCTCATAATTGACACCCGAAACAAAGAGTGTCTATTGGTTGTGACAATACAACGGAATTTTGCGGTAATTTGCATAGAGGAATCAGTTAGTCAGTGTTCAAACTAATCAGTGACAATTCTTGAAGGTTTCTATAGAGAGTACCTCCGTCACATTTAGATGTGACTTGCAGTTTTGATGCGGTAATCAGGTCGCATTTTTTGAGGTCAGTTATGCTATGGTCAACACGGTTCCTTCAGGCCGACGTGTGTTCAAGTTTAAAACCTGACTACGTCACGAATACGTATACCAGACAAGTACTCTCAGGAGCAAAGTTCTTGTCCAAGACAAGATAATTTGCAAACCATCTGAAGACTCTATCTGATTGCGAAAGCTAGCGTCAAGAGTCAGCTATGTTCAAGTTGTATTGCATACGTTTTACCGGGTAAACGTCAGTTAGAAAAAGGGTACGGTAAATAAAATTACTATGATCAACCACTTGGTACTTCCCTGCGAAAGATCTATGGATCTGAATTTAACTAAAATACTCAGACATTTGTGGGAGTGTTGTCACAGGAGACTTCTGGACGGCAGAAAGTGAAGACATTCAAATCATACCAGAATGACATTATCAGTCAAACTGTGTAAAGTATTCTCACTCTGTGGGTAGTCGTACTAAAGGAGGACATAGCTTACAACAGTTTGTGCAATCTGTGCAGGTGTATATGATATAAATATTATTACTCTGAGAAGTTAACTGAACTGAACAATGTACATAAAGCCTTTAGAGTTGATTACAAGACGTTTTAATTTTTTACTCCCTAATTCCCAATTTCACGCTGTTAAGACTCTAAGCCCTAAGCTGATTAGTCCGGTTCTACTCTCTCAGGCGGTTTCCATTCTTTTTCTGATAGGCTGAAATCGATCAGCTGTCCTCGGATAGACTGCAAAAACATGCATCCACCATCACGTCGGAAGAAGTTGACCAGTTTCAGTGTGTGATAGAGAAGCGTCACCGCTAGGGAGAGCAACTAACATACTTTTCTCATAATCTAACGGGTAGTGGTTTAGACTACAACCTGTCGCTTAAACACGTATCATCGGGTAAATTGTCGGGTGCTGATAATAGCCACTAATGTTGAAACAACGTTTCGCCAATTTGCTGGCCCTCAATGAAACCAACTGTTTGCAATCCAAACTCAGCGCTGGAGAAGTTGGTTCCGTAGTCATGCAGCAAAGTACTGTCTATCGACCTAAAGCAGATACATATTTTCAAAATATATAATTTACAATCCACGTATCAACCATACAATTTTTATGGGCAAACGATGAAATCGGTCCGCAAAGAATTGTAGAAACCCATCACATGTTGTGGAGCATACATAAATAGCTGGCTGATTGATCACGTTCAACTGATATCACCTTTCAGCCAATGAAATTCATCAGGCACAAACCAATTATAAATGGACTAAAAGTGATGTTCATGGAGGTGACTATCGTGAAGGTAAGAGGCTTCGGATGGTAGCTCGAACGACTAACAATTTGATCTCTCTCACTCACACTTTCAATAACTAGTAAAACCAGTCAACGACGAGTCAAATGGTAAGATATTGGTTCAAGTGTGAACATGAGAATTCACGAAAATTTATTATACTTTATCAAGGGGCTGTGTATAGCCCGGCATTGAATAATACTGTTCGAAACGGTATAAAAACAGCAGCGAATTGCACAACACTGAACGTTTTTCTCTGGAGAGTTCTGTTAGGAAAGATTAGACGAAAATCTCTTCTCTGGACGGGTTGAATGAGATTGCATCTCTCCAGCGCTTTATAGTAACAATGATTATCTCCACGTGCACTTTTCACGGGTTACATGGTTGGCAAGTACAACTAGACTTTTTGTCTGTTTCTGTTGTTATAAAATCAGTCGGTGGTCAGCTACTTCAGTCAGCGGTTTCAGAAACGATGTGATCCAAAGATAGTTGGTTAATATTCGATGAATTAGAAGTTTAACACAAGTATACATTGTACATATTGTCCAAATCAACCGTGTAAATGACATAGCAGACTGGGTGAATTCGTAAGAAAAACATTGATCTAGATAATGGATTTGCCTCTACTCATATATGTAACTAACCATACACAAACGAAGTGAGTAAAACTACCAAATACCAAGTAAACACCACAGCATTTTACAACGCAAGTGTTTACCTATCACAGTTGAGTAAGAAACAACCAAAACTGTCAAACCTATATTTCTCATCTAATATTCGATCGGACTATTATATACAGAAAACAGTGACGGTATTCTGCTGATGCATGGGAACGATTATTGACAATGATCAACTCTCGTTCGTCCCTAGCCAGCTAACATTCCCGATTGGGTTCACCGCATTTTCGAAACTGACAGTTACTCGTTTTTCTTTGTACAACGCAACAGTCTTCACAGGTTGAATCAAATTTATTTGAATGACCTCATGTGACTTTGTTCTTTGAACTGATTTCAGCCATCTAGTGTCCTTCTAAAATTGCCACCTGTCGAGTCGCAAATTCCTAGCTGTAGCAGTTTCGAACACACAACGTTTATCAGACGTCTTGGAATTCTCAGACACACTCATAGGGAAATATAAACTGTAAGAAGTAATGAAATGTTTAGACTAAGGACGTTTACAAGGAGGGTACACACTGTGAAACCTTATACTCCGCGTGGAGGTTGAATCGCGCATATCAAACTTTAGATAGAAAGTTCTTCGTCACTTCCCTTAGTTGGCGATAAATGAATGACATCCCGTAACCTTTTCTAAAGTAGGCTGATGACCTTTTATATATCAACTAAACACCAATGATCCCGCAGTTAGTTTGGTTTATTCTTGAAGCAAAGCAAGTCTCTATCTTATCACTTGTGAGGTTTAGGACAGAAGTAGCCAAACAGAAACGGAACTTACAGGAGCGATACAAGCCATCCAAGGAATATCTGACGTCTCTCATTAGCCTACTTCATTTACTGAACCAGTTGTTGCTGGGATGGTCAAATGCTATGGTTTGACTCATAATGTGAGTTCGTCTCCAATATACTCTTTTGCTTGTTGGTCTGAATTCTGATTTCATCCGTTGGACTTATAAAGTGTAGGCTGGAAGTGAGATGAAGTTATAAAACGGTAGTAATATCAGCCTTAGTATCACCGACATAGTTGGCAACTGCAGGTTAAACGGACCTTTGCCTCAGTGAAAAAAAAACTTTTAGAAGTGGAAGTGACAGAGCTTCTTGAAGTCACTTTTGTGTGCAATGAGATTATCGATTTTGAATGTTCGAATAGAAAACGGCCAATATTGGACCACTGAAGCCGACTCAACTTGACGGGATCGGTACGTCTACTGATCTGTAGGCCAACCTTCACTCGTTGTTTTTCTAAATGGCACTCATGATTATACGTCTTAAAAAGTGCTACGCATCCGCCGATGTACCACTCGTTAAGAAATCAGTGAAGGAAACACCACTTGCCTTAAGTAAGTGCAATAAATTTTTGGTAAACCTAGGGTAGATCTATCCGCCATTATGTCAGTTTATTACTCTCCGGTGATGGTATTACCCAATGAATACGTCTACACTTATATTACAGCATCAACTTAACGGTCTGAACATTACTGTTGATATAAACAGGGCCTCAGACAGTGAAATATGTCAGTGGTGCTCCGTCAGGGACCTTGGTGATTTTCCAGTTGAATCGAGTAATCAAACTGAAGTGGAGATTGCAGTGAACCGTAAAACAGTACAAAATTTGTCCGATCCGACCACAGCCTATCAGCATAAACTCGTCTTTTCAACAACGCTACATTGTGGAATACAAACCGGAAACTTCAAAAGATTATGCTCGGTTCTAAACTCGGTTTGATCAGTAAAAACAAACCGCTAGAGGGTGTTGATAGCTTCACTAGCCTGGGTAATTCTTTAAGGTTAATAACTCGGAATTTGGTTGATAGTTCGTCCGTGAGAATAGTATTGTACCTAGCAGCCGTTCCCACTTAAACTTTGACATGAGTTTTGGTTTTAGTATATTTCTAAGAGCTGAAGTACGTGCGTTCCTATTAACGTGATCAGTGGCTCAGGGAACTGACCTATCCACGAGGATGACACGGCTAAATTCTACTGTTGACTTTTCCGGTCATTTAATTATACAAAGTGAACTGGTTGTGTTAGAAAACGAGATTGTGTGTAATTAGGGCTCACCTTTGTTGTCATAAACAAAATTGATTGGCAGGGGTAGACTTTGTTGACTAGTCTTGTCGTTCACAAGACTGCGGATTTTTCCATCCTATCTCATACATTACAGCCTTTGATGATTTGTATTAATTTCACGGCTTCTTTCACTTATGGAGGGCTTGGATATAACTCGTCTTAAAGAAACTTGGCAAGTCTGAAACGTGTCATCATTCATAAAATTGATTTGTGACTAACCGTAAGATCACGTTTCCAGATTATCTGTTCCACTTCTGCCAGTTTGTCAAGTTCCTTCCAACTGATTTCCTTATGGAAAGGTCCGATATAATTGCAATTTATGAAGACTAACCAGAGTATAATCACAAGCCGAGATTAACCAAGTAACAATCAGAGTTCTAATTATCTGTTTAATCTACCACGGAGTTGTCCAACATCATGGAACTACAAGTCTACCGTCGCCTCAGCACAACTAGTTAGGCCGGGGTGAAAAACTTTTCAATAGTGTTTCTGCTCCCATGCGTCACGTGAGTGTTCCAACTGGCATTAGCATTTGTGAAAATTAGCAGCCACTTTATCAGTTGTGAAACAGAAACAACGAAAATATGGCAGTGCGGACTAGCTGTTGCGTCATACGTGACAGGCCTGAACGTTAAATTGATGTGGCATATTAAAAGCAATATATTAAAATGGCACGAAGCTTTTATATAGCCAGCCCCAATGACAAATCACCTTCTGTAATCTCCAGTGTTTTTGTTGAGTGGATAAACTGGCAAGTAAAAACGGATTAGATTTACAAGGCAATGGTTAGGTCCGTATGAATCCAAAACAAAAGCGACCCTGGATAAAGTTTTTCAAGACAACTTCCGACTCATCAGATTTATTGCCAGCGTCTGAGCGGAAGTGCTTGTTTTTGTTTCAGTTTGAGGAGTATTTAGACGGTGGTCACCAGATTAACTATATTTTTACACTGATGTAGAGGTTGTACCATTACACTGATTGTCTCAAACTCTTCCAGACTTCAACAGATCAGCGATATGAGTAAATATATTCACCCTCATCAATAATTATTATGGTACATTGTAAAAACGACATTTCACATTATTGCATACTTCGCACTGGTTGGCGTTACAGATGCTCGTCAGCAGGTAGTCTGAATTTCGGCAAAAATTATGCAGTCAGTCTGCGTTTTTGGACAACCGTGGAGAGTTCTTATTAATCATGGCTAACGTATTCTACCCCACCGTAACAGTCATTTCGATACACAGCCAGAAAAACCTGTCATATATGTCACCGCAGCATGGTCAATTATGCATAGGACAGCCATTGTTGAGAGCTGAAAAATTGTTTTCAGATGACTCCGTGCTCAACTTATTTGGTTATATAAGTTTAAATGATAGCCCTTTCTACAGTGCAATTGTGGACAGAAAATTCTGAGGTTGTCAAGGCTAATCTGGAAAACATAACTTAACAGAAACGAACACACAAACAACGAACAACTAGAACTGTTCGCCAAGCTATAACTGTCGATTAAGATGTACGGAGTCCAGTCTTTTCACTCACAATAGTTACAACCCCGTATTTGTGTTAATAATAGTTTTTAATGACCAGAAGACGAGACTGCCATTTGTAGCGGTCTTGGTATTATTCTATCTACCAGTCTGGTCACATATGTAACTGTTGAGTTCACTTCAAACGAATTGTTATGTGAGTCGGGTCATTCAGCCAGAACAAACAAACTTTTTATGTGTGCATAAACCGGGCGTGCTTTAAGTAGGCTTCCAAAACTTTTAAAAGATCTACGAATTCATTTAAATTTAAGTTTTGTCCCAAACTAATGTGCATTTAATCGAACCATGATCGATTTGCTGGTTTCTACTTATTGTACTGATTATGAAGCAGGAAGTAGAACGCCAGTCTGTAATCAAATTGATAATGAAACTGTCCTCTGTATATTCTCTGTTTAATTATTCTTCCAATACAGATCATGAAACAGATTAGTGAACTGCCCACATGTCAATGCAACGAGCTATCTGATGAGGTAATTCCTGTACCGTCCAGTGAACCAGGTGGGTCTACAGCAATGGAAAGTCGAAAACGGACAAAGTTAGAACTGGCAGTTCAGTCAGCTTTGGAAGCAGCCAAAGATGTTTTACGGCCACCTACGCCACCGCCACCTCCACCACCTCCGCCACCTCCTCCAAGGTTAGCATGAAAATCGCATAATCAAAATTTTACTTCATAAAACGTTGAACACAAAATATAACGTGGTTACTACTTAGAACTTATGGTTCATAGTTGTTGTCCGTATCTACGCATAAATAGGTTGCGAATTCGGTCGTGCATATCTCCAATCCGTTGTTGTATATTATAGGTGGTTAACCACAGATCAGCAATTCAGCAGGCAACCTCAGATTATTCTCTTTCAGAAAACGTGTGCTATTCTATATTGAACATCTGTTATAACAAACAATCCAGCCGTTTCCACACTGATTGTCCGTTACACTCGTAGACTCCCTTCTGAGCGACGTGGTGACAACGGGGGACAGCGTCCTTCTGAAGTAGGGGTTCCAGTAACAGTCCTGTAAGAGAAAACAAACCAAACAAGCATGAGCCAAAGGCCCAGTAAGCTTTGCACACGACTTACACAAACGAAAACCAAAATGGCATCAACGACACAGCAGCACGCTCTGGTACACAGCTCAAGTTAAGTCCGTGCGCGCTTACTAGTTTCGACTGTACGATACAGTGTATAGACTGGAACAATCTAATTCTCAACAGCCTATAATGGAAGGACCGTCCACCGCAGTTCCAAGTGTACTTGAAATTCCTCATTGTATGATTTCCAAAATAATGATTTTATTATTGTCTGCAGCCTGCAATAAAGCCAAAGGTAAAAACCTCCGTCTTTGTGTAATGTGGTAGTATGTGATTAGTAGATGATATGATTCTAACCTTGGTTGCGTTTTATTTTACTCCCTTGAAGTAGACTATGATTCAGATACACTTATGTTCGACGATTGAAGTCAGTATGAAGAATACTGTTAAGACTGAATGTTTCAGTTCAGGTAGGGTTCAGTACCAGCCCAAGGATGATCAAATCCTACTATCTTGCATAAAACAATGATCAAAAGCTCGCACCTCGAATAACTTGTTGGATATCTATCTATATACTGGAGATAAACATCACTTGTAGGAGGTTTTACATTTTGTCAACTGCGGCGATTACATTTTATGGTATTCACTGCACGTCCCATTAGCTGAAGTTTTGACTAACCTTCTGTTTAAAACAGTTATATCTCTTCAGTAATTTAAACAAAACAGTTAAAATACGAATACTGGTAGATGCTAGCATTTCGTATTGGCTCGTCAGTATCAAATAACACGAAAAAATTCAAATTTAACGGCTACAGTACTTGGGGGTATGAACAAAGAAACCAGCAATAACGAAAGCTTCCAGTCGTGTGTTCTGAGTGACACTCGCTACGACTTTGGATCATGGTAACCTCACAAATAATTGTTTCTTTTCACACAACACCAGTTTGAACCGTTTTATCGCGACGGCTTCAGTAAATTTTAGGAATCGTGGGTTGTGATAACATATTATGGTGGTGAAGGCTGAGGTCAGGTCCACGTTGTGGCCAATTGACAGGATGTGTCCTCCGATCGACGAAGCTGGGGCTTACGATTCTATGTGACTGTAGTGATCGGTTTTGAGACCTGTTTGTGAACTCCTTTAGGTACATGTTCTTTCATTCTTGAGGTCAATGATCTATCGGATCTGCCTATGTAATTTTCTCCGCAGTTACATGAGAATTGGTAAACATGGTGTGATTTGGCGCCAATAGGTTGATCTCCTTTGATTGTAGGCACAGGTAAATTGCGAGTCTGATTAAGAACTCTCAAATCGGCTGCTTTGTAAGTATGTTTCAACGTAGAGACAATTCGTTGGGTTGTTCCCATCGTCGCGATATCCCCTTTGAATGGTAGCTCAATATATACCAATTTCTTCCGGACCTCATCATTTTTACTGCTTTTGGGTCCCTACTCGCTGTGACGCTGAATAAAGTTTCTGGGGGTACCCATTACCCTCCAAAGTCGTTTAAAGCATTTCTAGCTCTTGCTCAACACAGCTGAGTGTGCAAATGCGGCGTGCTCTGGTGAACATTGTTCTCACTGCACCCCGCCTATATTTCACCGGGTTGAAACTAGTAGAATGATGAGGCCCCGAAGAAATTAGTCCACTTTCGGCTCGCTGATGTGCCTTTATTATTTCTTCAAAGTGTCTGGTTGTATGATGAAGTTATTCCGTTGTATAACTGCGCATTACAAATTAGTAAGGAAACATGATTTAAACAAAGAGATGCAGATCAACATGGCATTCACATTATGAAAGAGAACTTCCGTACAGACCCCATTTTATGGAACAAATATAAAAATTCTTGTGTGCAGCGATTAGTGTTCTAAACGAATGTATTTCTTTGAAAAAATATATAGAAACTTGCTTCTTTTCGATATTATATGAAACCATATCAGCGGCGTCTGAAACGTTTAACCATTTCAGAAACCAGCTTACTATAAACGAATTTTAGTGTTATATGTTCACGTTTCACCGCGTCAGCGGAGCAAATTTGCTTACATCCAGTCATCAGGTTGTTACTCCAGTTGAGATCTACTCGACCATGAACTTTAGTGCATAGACATCAACGTTAATTTACGGTAGGAAAAATCTCCTGGTGCAAATTCATGACGTACATTTTGTGTGCAGATTCTGTGGACTTGCTCTATTGTGTTATCCATATGAAATGTAAGAGTATGACAACTCAGTAGAAGTGTATTCAGTTTATGCAACAAATATGCAAAAGAATATGCTGGTATTGAGATTAGGGGGATATCGGAAGGATTCGAGGGAAGTGCCGGTCAACCGGGAGTGGAAATGTATAATGAAAGTCAGTTAGTAACACACCATACCAACACGAATCACCACATAGTTGCTAGTGAAAGTTTTTGTGCTGCGTTCATTGAATGACCGTCACGGAGCAACGCGTCACTACGTGGGTTTCCAAACAATTAGCCATGCCGCGTGGTTGGTGTGCCAGGCGAGTCAGAATGTGTACCTAGGTATTGACGAACTTTCACCGAAAGACCACAAGTGGGTCGTTTGCTGTCACGTAAATCCTAGCACAAATAAGGATTTAGGGATGCGTATCCGATCATGTCACAGTCATTTAAAAAAAAAAAGAAAACTCACAGCCTATACCAAATTGAAAGATATCAACAACTGCCAACAACGAATACACTTTGAGTCTCCTGAATTGTTGGACTGGGACGATGACGTGCAGTACAGACGAAAACACAGAAAAGTTTGCAACCGGTAACAAATTTAGACTGCCACCTCACTTTTTAGCAATATCTTCTTCTATACCAAACCTACGATTACCATTTTTCAAAACGAACAACAAACGGCCGGAAGAAGCTTCATTCGAGTTTGATTGAACAGCCTCACACAGACAATAAACTACGTACAAAGGTACGAAATGTAGTCGCAACAAACTTACATGACCAACTCAAGTTACCCTTATCTCCCTGGGTCAAAAAGCAGATAGGATTTTAGCTGGCTACTTACTGGTGGGTGCCAGGTGATTTGAGACTAGGATATGTGCAGGTGCCAGGTCACATTGTCAGTGGCCTGGACGCGAACTAATTGTCATGTGATCAAACCCCATATGACTACTACTTCAGTTCGCATTTGCTTTGTGCACGTAATGCCACGAACAGTGTTCACATGTTGAAACCTGAGAATCAACGTCTTGGTTAAAACTTCATTCTCACTAAAACACTAGAAGGCCTCATCATAATTCAACCATGGGGGGTTTGCGCAGTATCCGTTGTACAGCAGTTCCTATGGAGACAATGAGATTGGATACTGACCTAAGCTCGTTGTGTTGAAAGCTGGGTATAGTTTGTTTCGGCTTGCTTATCCTTCCCTATGCTCCGCCTGTACTGTCCTCCGGTCATCTCAGTTAGGGCATAGCAGGATCCCTAGACTTCCCGAACCGTTGTTATTCCACTGTACACCCGGGTATGTCACTTATGTTGCTAGAACCATTCTCTTTCCAAATCAGACAGATCTTATCTTCGTGGCTTTACGTGCACAAAGCAAATGCGAACTGAAGTAGTAGTCATATGGGGTTTGATCACATGACAATTAGTTCGCGTCCAGGCCACTGACAATGTGACCTGGCACCTGCACATATCCTAGTCTCAAATCACCTGGCACCCACCAGTAAGTAGCCAGCTAAAATCCTATCTGCTTTTTGACCCAGGGAGATAAGGGTAACTTGAGTTGGTCATGTAAGTTTGTTGCGACTACATTTCGTACCTTTGTACGTAGTTTATTGTCTGTGTGAGGCTGTTCAATCAAACTCGAATGAAGCTTCTTCCGGCCGTTTGTTGTTCGTTTTGAAAAATGGTAATCGTAGGTTTGGTATAGAAGAAGATATTGCTAAAAAGTGAGGTGACAGTAAAATTGTATTGCACGGTGCAGTCCTATGTTGAAGTACCACAATTTCTGTCTTTTTTAATAACTTATCTTGATGCGTCCGCCTTTTTGCGGTTTTATGCAGCAAAAAAGGGCCAAGAGGTACTTGAGTAGCGTAGCATATCTCACACTGCTTTTACAGGCTAATATCTAAACATTTTTCAAAGGCGTGCAACATTACTTAGGATAACACCTTTCAAGTTGCTTCCACATAAACCGCTTCGACATTCCTTTAACGGGTAGTCCTCGTTACGCTAAAGCAGTATACAAATAAGAAACGTGAATTAATCTCGCATTCAACTAACTGGCTTTTGTAGATGATGTTGACCCTTCAGTTTCTAAAGGCTCTTGTCGGTTAGATCAACCGGCATATATTGCCAGATACGCTCGAGGAAGCCTAAAAATTAGCAAAATTTAGAAGCACGGAGTAGTGTACTCGACTGCACTGAAATTACTCCTGCTACTCACATTCTGCATGCTTTGTTTGAACATCTGCCAATGTGTTACATTTGCTGATGCCCAATGGATGTGTATCTAGTTTGACCATTTCTGGAGCGTGACTTTCTAAATTTGACGGTTACTTTTTGTTCACTCAAAACAGACACGTCTGCGGCGGTAAACTATGGACACAAACAAAAGGAACTTGATAAATTCGGAGAAAGGAGTACTGTGTGTTTGACAAAGACGAGCTAAAATAAGTCTATTGCTTAGTGTAAATTCGACGTTGTATGATTTTTAAAACCGGAAATTTATCCGGTGTAACTCTGGTAGATTTCCGTTAATGCTCCCCAAATCGGCATTCTACATGGACGTAAAATTCTCTAGGTACAGAATTAGTTTCAACTAGAGATCGAATTTAATGTTGAACAACACTTAAGTATAGTTCCATAACACCCCATTGTTTTCTGACTGAGGCCGAGCATTTCGTCTGTCTAGGTTGTTAACAAGTTTATTTAAAAGCAGCTTAATTACATACATGAGATCTTCATATTCACTTAAGTGACATGTACCTGTGGAACTTTTGATTGTACGCATCTGCCTCGGTTATTTATACTTCAGTTTATTGCACCCTGACCTCTTAATACGGGTGACGATCCTATTCCCGTATGTTAGTTTTTGCGAAAGCATCAGTCAACTTGTCCTGAATTCTTTTTTCTACTAGGGAATCACCTGTGCTGCTGGCCGCGCTTTCACCAGGATCAGAAGAAGATTCCAGCGGATCAGATGATGCTGGTGACCCAACGGCCGATGAGATAAAATCACCGCAGGTCACTGATCAGCGCACCGGTAGGGTGATCGAGCGAGTTTTCCCTGAACATCGTTTGTGGCGTTTTGCGCCTTTCAACTTTGAAAAATATCCGGGGATGCGTATGAATGTGCCTCCAGAAAAGATGGCTTGGACGGTGAGTTCTCTGGATATATCCAGTACTTAAAGAATAACGTCGGGACCTTAGGAAAACCAAACAACATATGTGTTAATGTTTCACCGTTCAACTGCTGGCCCGTAACATTCACACATTAACTCAGTATAAGAAATTAACTTATCGGTGAAAAATTACGCGACGTGGAACAACCAGTTTAACTTCGAGAAACTTATAAATGGAACACCGCCCACTTTCTGATTCTGATTATGATCGAATAAGGGCGTTAGAAGTGAATTGCGTACATGATAGGACTCAGCAGTCACCCGAACAACGAGACAATTGTCTAAGGGACTGTGATGCGGGTTTGTTGAATACTGCGTGAATATTTCAGTAATATACATGAGTGAATTATGTCACACAACACCTGCCTATGATCAACACTCAGAATGCTTGCAGACGCCGTGATTTTTATTTCAGTCTCAAACAGGTGAACAGGGATTGGGATTCATCAGAACGTCCGAAGTGATTGACTTTATTAGTTCTGACTGGACCTTTTTAGTTACCAATTCATTCATGCGACGTATGAGTTAAATGGCGCATTGGGCATTGGTCTCGAGTACGGTAATACTGGCAAGTTCGATAGGTTGTTGCGAAACATGGCAGGATTCGAATACTCATTTCCCAGTCCACGAGTCATTATCCTACGTGGATCTTTTGATACAAACCAAAGACCTGCATGTTCTAAGTGAATGAGTCCAAAAAATCTGTAATGTACATCCGTATGCATGACTACTCTTGAGTTAAGTATTTTGTAGGAAGAAGTGAAAAATCTGGTTTAACTGTGTCCCTGGATATTTTTAATGTCTATAGTGGAGAATTCTCTGCTGACAATACTGCATACCAACAGTACGCGCGTGCCCGTCAAACCGGTCCGAATAGATTGCTTCTTCAAATGGATATTGTTTACGTTACTTAATTGTTGCAAGTAGACTAGTTGCGTAATGACAATTTATCGGGAATTTCATCTACGTAAATTGAACGATTCTTTTTTCTTGCGGCTTTTACAGTTTATAAGACTTAATTCCAGCACTATTTAAAGGAACTCATAGATACGAATTACACCTGCGTCAGAGGTCACCGGTAGTATGTGTATTTGTCATGACCCGGTGTTGACCTTTGATTCGACTTTTCATGGGATAACCGCGCAAATAGCGTCGACAAGCTCTATCAAACAAATACTCTGCTACCTTTCGGTTAGTCATCATCAGGCCAAACGCATAATATTTATATGAAACACCGTTGTGACGGCGAAGGGGAAAATGTACCAAATTCAATTAATGGCAATCTGGTCGTCGATATATAAAGAGACAATGTTTTGATACGATTACGTCACAATTGTGACATGACTGAAACCATAGCAGCTTGGTCGGTCGTGGTGTAGGTAGTGGGTCACGGCAAACGCAAAGCCTGAACAAAGCGCTTCTGTGTGCACGATGATGATTCATTCATTTGGATCCCCATCGCGTGAGCTGTGGTCGGAATTTCGTATCCCACGGCTTTTGACTGACCGCCCTTGACCCATCAATTCGGACGGAAAGAAGAGACCGGGTTGATGGCATGGTGTGAGCCAGTAAGAAGTGTCACGATTGTGTTAAAACTTGTCTTGGTGACTCCGCTATTGATCCAGGCTAGATTACGCTCACTAATACGTTTAGACAAGCATCTTATCGTACGATCCACGCAACTAGTTCCACAGGAACAAGTAAATGAATATACACAAAACGAGCCACAGAAGCGGATACTTAATCCTTCAACCGTAGACAAAACAACGTTTCATAGAAATGTTATGTATTTGGCTTGATGATGAAGAACTGAAAACTGGCTAGTTCACTAAACCTTTTGTTCTAATGGCCACCCTGCTATTCATTAGCCTTCAGTGGACGCGATAAAGTCTGCCCACTGAAACCAATTAATGGTGTCATCATCCGTTGAAAGTATCACGACAGTTTCTCTATCTCTCTCTCGTCTGAAACGCATCGGAAGATTTGATCTTTTCTAACAATCGAAATTTGTTAAACTTACAGTTTTGTTAATTTGTCCGTTCCCAATGGGGTATCAGTGGCGTAGTGGTCAATACGGTTGTCACATCAGTGCGCTGACCGGAGTTCACCTATTGGTCCTGATCAGGATGTGCATTACTAATGAGCAATAGCTAGAACAAAACTCGGGATTCGCTACGATGGTATAGAAAGTACCTCTGAGTGGGAAATTTGTAATCATTCATAAAAGGCTCTCAGACAATAGTCTCCAAACCCCTCTGCACAAGGGCAACGTTACAAGGAGTATAGCCTATAAATATGCAATACGATCGTCATAAATTTAAAGGAATATCTGACCACGGAGAAACGCGCATTTTGCTCTAGGAATAATCACCTATTGACCGACTGAAGGTAAACAGTACACAATTATATCATGCGAAGTACACATTAGGAAAATGACCTGAGTCGACGAAAACAAACGTGTTGCTGAAAACTATAAGATAGGACCTGATATCTCCGCAGGGTACTGAAGGTGGACTATAAACCGAACGACCCAAAAGCAGGACGAAACCTAAAGTTCAACAATCTGTTTATTGCGTAATTTGGCCTCTTCGTTAGTTGACAATTATGGTTTCATTTATTAACGTACGGAGAACACTGATTTCACAAACCAAATTTATTTCTTAGATTAGTTTCAAGTGCGATTGAACAGATACGCTAACTAGCTGGGAGAACTCGTTTCGGGATTTTTGATCGGTGTTAGGTTTATAAATTTGCGCGCTCAATGGAGCAGCAGTGGGTCATAGTATAGTTTTGATGTGATCCCACTCTGAGAAAGCACCCTAGCCCTATCATTAGACTCCCAACTTTCCTAGGGTAATTCAATGAACACCGTTATTTTCTCCATTGTTGGCTGGACATGGTTTTGGGGAGTTTGTTCTCCTACGACACTCGAAGAACATGTCAAGACAAATGTTCGAGCTTATCGCATCATTCGCTAATCTAGATATTTCCAATTGGATTCTGCTGTTCCCCGTTTGCTGAGCTTGCAGTACAATGTTCAAACTAGAGGTTGAATGTGCTGCATCTGTGAGAATTCAGAGAAAACGAGAGAAAGTCGGTCCACCTGAGTCTCCGCTACACTGCACGTTTTGTCTCTCCATCTAATTTTTGACTAATCAGTACATCGAGAAAAACTAACGTGGTATCTTTCCCCCACTCATACGTGAAAGGAATATTGGGATAGGACCCTCGAAAGTCTCTGAAAGGTATTCCGAGCCTTAAAGACTATCCTTCCCACAGCCGGAACCAGAAATCTGGTTAAACTTTCATGGGGTAATCCTGTTGGTCACTCTACTGCGGCTCTATATTAGGTCAATCGTTCAATCGAAAATGCACATCGCGGATTCATTTCCACCACAATCGCATGATGTCTTGATGCTTTAGTGGCGCGTTTTGAGTAGGAGATTCGTCAATTTTTTCCTACTTCACAATTGCCTTTGCTAGCATTCCGCTGTGTTCAGTTGAATAACATTCCCTTGTGCTTTGCGAAGGGAGCAGTATATTTTACTGATGTCATTAGTATAAGATACTTAAAGTTACAACCAGAAGCCAAGTGATTACTGAAGGAAACATATATAGTTTTATCTCCTGGATATCTTCAGCATTTACTCAAATTCGGCTATCCAGTTTTATCGTTCTTGAAGTAACAGTCTCAAATGTCTGTTGGGTACTGCCCTTGGCAGATGACTTCATCCGGAAATATCACAATTTCATCCAGGTGAACAGTAGTTATCACTTATACGGTGCACCCATTTCTTATAGTGATTTGTGATGTGAAAAAAATTCGGGTGTTGCATAACTAGACCGATTTTTGTTTACGTGAATCAGTCAGTCGATCCACCTGTGTATGGCTGAATTAGGCCCCAGTGAGGTGGATTAAATATTGCCCATCCTTATTTCTAAGACTACCCGTTTCGTGCTTGTCACACAACAACAAAAATCGGCTCAGACAACGAACCCACCTGACTAAAGGGCGACTGAGAAGTGTCATCTAGAAAGATAAGATTGATAAATAAATACTAGCCGTCTCAACTTGCAGTGATCCTAAGGGATGGTTGGTCTGCAAACATGTATGCTCGGTGGAAAAATCTCCTATGTATTCTTAACTTTGTCTTCTGTGTTACTTAATCACTTGATAACTGCAACGCTGCTCACCATACGTAATAGTTGACAGTAAAAATAGATTTTAGGAGAAATATATCAACCAAACGAGCTGTATGTTCGTGTTCTTCTTCTTCTTCTTCGCACTGGTATCAAGTGTGCAGATATGACACTTACAAGTCAGTTCCTATATTATCTCTTTACCAGCCATTTTCGAAGTCATAACAACATTACTTATCGCATGTGCCATTTTTCCAGACCGAATATCCGGACTATTTTGCCTATGATGCATGCGAAGAAGTGCTTCTGTTTCCTTCAGAAGATTGTCATGATGGAGAAAAGTGAGCGATTTTAAGTCGTACTCATCTACTTGGTATGCACGTTGGGTTTCTCATTTGCCTGATTCGCCTGTGTATTTTTACCCCCGCCGTTTGCATGCGATTGTAACAAACTGCCCTGTGGTGACTACCATTCATATCTCTAATCGACGGAGTCGAAACTACATAATTACAAACTGAACAGTGGTGCTTGTGTACCATGCCATCAAACGAGTAGTCGGTCTAACTCTTAGGTTATAGTACAAGGCTTTCATTTTGAAAAACCACTAGATCAAACTCGTATCCATGTGTCTTTTCGCACGGAAAACTGTAATCTAACGGTTATTTCACACGGCTTAGCAATACGAGGCACTAATTCCCAGAACCGTGCATTAACCCACTTTTTAAGTTAGAAGTAAATCCAACTACTTGAGCATAATAACAGTATGAAGATCCAAGTCGTCTGACCGTTGGTCTTGTGGCTGTTGTCTCGCCCTCTCACTCGGCGCATCACGTAACAAGCCTAAGACTAAGTGACGCTCACTGCCCCAACCTGGGCATGCACACCCACACATTCATCAGCCCGAAAAACTTCTTCCACATCAGAACGCACGCACACGTGGTCACCACCTCCAAACTCAGCCAGTTGGAACGCTCCAAGTGGATGTGATTCAGTGCGGTCAATACACAGGCACGCGTGACGCGGTTGGACCCTGATCGGAACAAGGAACAACACAACTGAATAGGGCAGGTCACGTTCCGGACGAGAGTCGCTGAGTTAGGCTTGTACACCGATCCCACCAATAAAGATCCAAACTATTTGATTTAACCTTCCCATTGACTATCATTGAGATATCGTTATTTGTTAGTGGGTACTCAAACTATCACGGTTAAGAGTTCCACTACAGTCTAAGCACAGATCAAATCTGGGATATTTGTTTCCATTGAGGAAGTTTTTGATTAGATGCATCAAATTGAGTTAACAGTGAAATCACCGGTCTATTCATTCTACTCAAACATGAACGATTATTTCTAAAGTTAGTCAATGATTTCACAGTGCAACATAAATTTCATTTCAGCTGCATTTAGGGAATGGAAGCCGATATCCAAATCACTGGGATATTCAGTTTTGTGGAGGACAGAATATGTTCAGATGAAAGTTGATAGAAAAATTGTGCAGACACTTACAGAACAGGAGCACAAAATTCTTCGTAGTACTATGATAAAAAGAATAGTTAAAAACCGGTAAATGAGAATGACAATTGTTAATGCTTTCGGATTAGGATTGCATTTAAAATGACTCCCACGTTGCGTATTTCGAAGTTGATAATATGAGGACCATATTATTCTAGAGTTATGCAACAACCCAATTTTATCTTCGCCTAATTTCTGACAACAGTCGTAGGTCTTCCGTGGAGGTAAATGTCTGTTGACGAAACTGACTTGAAATAATCTGACGTATTGTACGGCCCTTTACGAGCATCAGTTTAGAAGCCGTCTGCAATTTGCTTGAGCATCCCGGTTTTATTCTGGTCAACACACACGTAAGCACTTTACGCGTAACCATATCGTACAAATGATGTAAGTTACGCAGACATCAAATTAGTTGGTTGGATACAAACACGGAGAGGCAAATAATTCGCGATTTGAAAAAGAAAGCGAATATATTTGCTAACAAAATGAAGAATAAATTTTGAGCTGAAAGTCCGACACATCATTCTAACGCTGGATTACCAAACCGACAATGCTGTCCCACAATGACATTATTCCAGTTTTGTGATACACTGGATTGTTGATGAATTGGGGTACAGTGCATATGAACGTAAATGAAGCATGTTTTACCTAACAGTCATTGGAACATTCAAAATTGGTCAAAATCTCCAACATCGGAAATCAGAAGTCACAAGGCATGTGCATGATCTACACACAAGAAATTCATCTCACGGCATGAACCCATAAGCACCAAGATGATTTGATCACTGGATCCGCTTGAGACGCAGACCTTAGAATTGCTTGGCATCCGACTGCGTCCCATTCTCACGGGGAACGCACATTATTTGTTCTATTCTAGACATTCACCGGATTTGTTTGTTTCTTGTTCCCCATGTCTTATTTATTTGATGCCTAATTCCATCCGGGTCTGCCTACCAGTTTCACACACGGGAACGTCGATTTTGCTTTCAAACACAGTGAGAATCTACGTAGTATTAATTTCAATCAGTACGATCCGCGAGCCAAATTGCGTCGTCAAAGTTTGCTAGGTCGTTATCGTTTGGATCCAACCACGGGCGCTCCCCTCAACCCAATGGGCCGAACTGGCCTCTTGGGAAAGGGTTTGCTACCTCGATGGGGCCCAAATCATTCAATTGTCATTTGCCTCACGCGGTGGCAGCGGGACAATCGCACTGGAAATCAAATTACGCGGAGCAACCGTGGAGTCCTACAGTATCTAGCTCTTGAAAGGAACAAAAGGCTATGTATTCCCTGGGTAAGTCCTAATGAAAATTGTAGACTGTTGTGCAAATAACACTACAAATCCTGGATCCTCTGTTACTGTGAGTAATTTTAATTTGCTCATGTGATTAATGATAGTGTAAGAAAACGACTCAAATCTCAAAATACTGGATTTTATACAGCTTTTATCAATGTTGAATTACATGATCAGTACCAGGTGGACATCTGATTATTAACCTATGCATACTGTGAGTATTAAAACGATTTTATAAATAGTTATAACGTAACTGCATATAAAATGCATCCAAAAGAGAGCACAGATTTTCCATATAACATACTGGCATCTTTTATGTCATTTCATGTGCACTAAACGCACCAAAGCGTCGACAGTACTACAGTCTTTTCCGCTCCATGCGTACATCTGTAGGAATGTTCAGTACAACTTGTTAGAGAAGTTCATATTAACCGACCAATTCCAATGTCGCGCTTCCAAGGAGAGTCATTCACCACCTCAGCACAACATTGGTAGAACTTGTGGTTTTGTCAACCTGTGAGCGATAATTAAATCATAGTTTCGTGGCTTTCATTTCTACAGTATGGAGTTGACAAAATCCAGCAAAATAAGTTGAAACCAAGATCGTATATTATACCCCCATAAATATACGAAAGTAGCTTATGCAGCTGACTCGGTAGAACATGATCCTCAGGGTGAGACTGACGAATTTTGCCTTTTGCCCCCCTGTGTTCACATTCTATCGGGACAAGACTTACAATAATATGACCCTTGTTAGCAGTATAGCCTAACGGATTCACTGCGCATTCTCTAGTTCTATGACTCAGTGATTTAAATTGCTTCTGGTAGTATCGGTTCAGAGCATTCTTGATGTCACAACAGAAACTTACGACGGTATGCGCTGTCTGTGACTTTTCTTTTGAACATCATATGAGCTCGTAGCACATATTCCAGCCTCTTGCAGTCTCCGGACTGTTTTTCGAGCCGATCCTGAATTAAGATAATGCAGACGAGTTCAATCCAACTGACGACAGATGTTTGTCAGCTTTCTTCGTTATATTAAATGTCTACAGTCTTACTGAAGTTCAGGGAGGTCTACAATCTGATGATCCACTGTCTTAATTTTCCCACATGGAACGTGTCAATAAATTGTCAGTCCTCGTTGTCACCCGACGTGGTATGGTCGTGTAGTTGTTCAGTGTACTAGTGAAATCACCTACCCCTGTTGAAAATTACAGTAAATGTTTGGTGTGATGCCATTTCAAGCAATCAAGTGACACAAATCCAGACGTCGAAAATCATACAAAGCACATGTATGGTTAGTAAGGTGTGATCTGTCACTCGGTCGAAGAGAATGGTTAAAAATAATATCCGAATATGCCAAATGATGACACGTGACTACACCAAGTTATATCCAGAAAGATGGTTTCGTAGTTTAGCTACAGGTACCTAGTACCACTTTCACCCGTCGCAGAATTCCCGCTCACTTGTTTGCCTAGTACGTAAGCAGTTGTGTAACTGTATCGGTATACACAAGCCCACACAAAAGGATTGCCCAGAATTATAAATTATTCAACAAGTACAATAAACGGTAAATGTGCTTTGGGACAAAATACTTGATAAGGACCTTTCCAGAATCCATCGCACACAATCGCGGATGAACCAAATGGCGAAAGTCAGTTAGCGTAGGAATGTCCGTTCGGAAATGATATGGAAAATGGCAGGTCTCTCTGTGTCCAGTCGCAAAGCTTTTTCATACGTGTACTCACCTCTCGAGATCTATCGTCCAGTTTACATCTGGTGAATAACTGCCATTTTTCGAGTCCTTGTTTTTATGTAAACCCAATCATTGATTGTTTCTATTGTTGTTGCCATCCGCATGTCTTATGTTATCTAATGTTTTATGTTCGTGACTTAAGACAGTAAATGAAATGTTACCAGTTCGAGAAGTATATCTTCTATTGTTACTGGTAAACTGGATTCTTCGAGTAGTCACTTTTATTACAAACTCGCCTTAAGTGCGTTCGGTCTGCCCGCGCAGATACAAGGAGATGAATACGACTCGAAAGGTACAGTATTTTCAATAAACAACCAGCTGAGTTTTCAAGCGTCCGATCGGAACAGTGATCCCTTGCAAGATCAAGTCATATTAGGTGCACGACGTTGTGAGTGAATGCCTCCGCGGAAAGTCATTGAATTGCAAACTTGAAACATTGAGTCCATTTTAGCCATTTGAAAAGAATAGTCGGGAGACAAATTACCACGCAAATTTACTTCGCACACTCTCATCAGTCGTAAACGTGTGACTAGCATGCAAACAAAACCAACAAGACTTGAATGAAACGATTAAAAATACAAATCGGGCTGGATTGTGATTGATACTCATGGCTAAACCCACGACAAACAAAGGTTGACAATCAGTTGTTTTTGTCACCGGCTGTCGACGGCTGATCAACAATGCTTCAATATGCTTGAGGATTTGTGAGCTGTGAACGTTCATCAAGGCATTAAACGCAGATGTGATATTGACACTGTGACCTGTAGTCGATAAGTGCCCTGCAACAGATGAAGCGGCGTTTCGTCCTCGCTGAATGTCACTCATTGGTGCAACTCTCAACCAATTTCGGATGTGCTCCTTGGCTCTGGTCATAAACGTCCCTTCGGTTTTACCAATGTGTGTTTCCGCAACTGCAAGAAAACTGATAGGTACAATGGCTGGTAGAAAACATAGGGATTTGCTTTTTGACCGGTGGTAGAGGTAACTTAGTCCTATGTGACATCAGGACAGGCTTTGCTGCATTATACGCACGTTTTAACGCGGCACTAATAATCTTTCCGAAGGTGTTCGTCAGATTATCACAGTTGAAGGGGGGTTTGATGTAAACGGCTATTTTAGAGACTTCCACGATTGCATTTCCCTTACAAGTATATTTGCTCCATTTGCAAATGAAGCGTTCTGGGAAATTGTCAGCAAGAAGCGTTCCATACAACACTGTTCGGCTTGTAATATATCTTGGGAACATATTCTTGACGCTCTGTAAAACATTGTACGTACTAGTGATCTTTCGTATGTAACGGGAGCAATACTCCTGAAGTTCATGCACTGTCCCGTCCATGTTGGTTTACGCGGCACTGAACGTTCGATAGATCCATCCGACCGGTGTCTAACCAGGATGTCCAGAAAAGATATTTGGGTGGACTGAGTTGAAAGCTAGAAACTTTCTTTCCACTCGTTTGTTGTCTTGTCCAATCGAGAACATGTTGTCGACATATCGTTTGTAGAGTTTCAGTTCGTCCACAGCTGGAATTAGTGCCTGTTCGACTTTGTCCGTGAACACAATAGCTAAACCAGGACCGAGTGGGCTATCCATGGCCACGCTATCTATTTGTTGAAAGCCCTTACCCGAAAAGTAGAATCCCACATTTTCCGTGCACAGTAAAAGTAAACGCTTCAAATAGTTAACAGGAATTGGGAGGCAAATGGAGTTGGATAAAACGAAGTTACATGTAAAATATTTCGTTTCGCGTAATGGCACGTTCATAAATGAAAAACTAACATCACTAGAACACACTGTGTCTCTGACAATATTCAGGTTTTCAGTATATGGTATCAATTCAAAAGTGTCTTTTAACGCATGCACACAGATGTTGTCGAAGAGGATTTGAAATGTTAATCAGCCATTTCGCTAGTACATGATAAGGATAATCATTCATTGTCAAAATGGGTCACATAAGTATACCCGATGTGTTAATTTTAAGCAAACCATATAATCATGGGGTCTTGGGACCTACAGGTTTTGACATGCTATAATGTCGTTCATTGGTGAAACCATGTAATAAAAGTATCCGTATAGTGCAGCAAAACTTGTCCTGATGTCACATAGGACTAAGTTACCTCTACCACCGGTCAAAAAGCAAATCCCTATGTTTTCTACCAGCCATTGTACCTATCAGTTTTCTTGCAGTTGCGGAAACACACATTGGTAAAACCGAAGGGACGTTTATGACCAGAGCCAAGGAGCACATCCGAAATTGGTTGAGAGTTGCACCAATGAGTGACATTCAGCGAGGACGAAACGCCGCTTCATCTGTTGCAGGGCACTTATCGACTACAGGTCACAGTGTCAATATCACATCTGCGTTTAATGCCTTGATGAACGTTCACAGCTCACAAATCCTCAAGCATATTGAAGCATTGTTGATCAGCCGTCGACAGCCGGTGACAAAAACAACTGATTGTCAACCTTTGTTTGTCGTGGGTTTAGCCATGAGTATCAATCACAATCCAGCCCGATTTGTATTTTTAATCGTTTCATTCAAGTCTTGTTGGTTTTGTTTGCATGCTAGTCACACGTTTACGACTGACGAGAGTGTGCGAAGTAAATTTGCATGGTAATTTGTGTCTTCTGACTATTCTATCGAAATTGCAAACAACTGGCCTTGTGATCCAGAAACGATGAGTCACTTCTTTCATTTTGCCAGATGGTAGTTCATACAATGGCTAACAAAACACACCATCGTGTAATCAGTCGTTGTTGAGTTTCCACACCTGCTTTTTCGTCTAAATTCTTGTGGAAAACCATTGACTTATCGATGCGACTTCCACAACCCAATCGACTACCCGACTGCGATATGTAATTGTTAGCATGCTGAACTCCATAGAATTGTGCCCATTCGGACGAAATGTTTGCTGGATGGATGAGTAGTATTTAGCAAAATTGTTACGTAATCCACTAATACCCAGATGTGAGAAATCATGACAATAACACGTAGTCGGTGTTTGAGATGATATTCGGCCAGTGCGCATACAAACAGGCTGTGGGCTAGGAATGAGAGCAGTCCATTCTCAGTTCGTTTGTGTCAAGTGGCCCATTCTAACTTCCGTTGTCCATTCATCTACTGACACAGTAGTGGAGAAGATTTGTGATTATCTATCCTGATATTCTGTTATAGTTGTTAGGTTGAACTGTTTGGACTTTAACCTAAAAATGATAATGACCAACGGAACATTGGTGGCCACTACAACTACACATTACTCAGAGTGAGGACGGGTAATATTAGTTAATCGTTTTCGTAAATTGATTACATCTACGTTTTAACAGTATAACAATCATATTACCTAAAATCCCGGAAGATCGTCCATGTTAAAAAAAACTGCGTTCTCAATTGCGATTGAGATTTGAATTTAGTTGTATAAATTGATATATGATAAAAA
The DNA here is from genome assembly GCA_013368495.1 of Paragonimus heterotremus. NCBI lineage: Eukaryota > Metazoa > Platyhelminthes > Trematoda > Plagiorchiida > Troglotrematidae > Paragonimus > Paragonimus heterotremus. Next base: position 158,060 of record LUCH01000527.1, read on the forward strand.
CTGTGTAACAAAATACTTTTCCATGGTAAACCGGTGAGATATCTGTAGTAAACATAATTAAACAAGAATTTACCTGATTCTTCGAAAATTCTATCGTGCAAATTTACTGTCCTGTGCCTTCACCTCATCCGATTTGTACTTCATACTCGATGATGGTGGAGGAAGAAGAAACTATCATAGATAGATCACAACTTGATACATCAGACTACTCGTCGTTTACACTGAAGAGTGAATAGCGCTAGCAACAAATAGCCCTAAAAAACATTCTTCCTTTCAAACTGGTGAGTTCCTTCTTAATAGATATTATATAATGAGCAAATTGCAAATCATGAAACCAGACATCAGTTTATGTCTACTCCATAACACTAGTAAATCTGTAACTGAATAAAAGTGTAATTGTATGCGGCTTGACAATAATGCTGATTGTAATTATGATAACAATGATAATAAATGGGATCATCAGTCGCAGGATTTACAACTCTGATGTTGCTCAAACCGACCAACACCGATTTCTTTGAACACTTTTTCGTATGCAACAACATCATTTTTCTTGCTTCGCAGTACCTTACGGACCATTCAAACCGATGCGATTTTGATACGTGTGTGCCAAAATTGATTAGCAGTTTCATCACACGCCGAGCCAAGGCCACACTGTCACAGAAGCGTGTTGATCGGTTGCTGAAGCGATTAGATAAAGCTGACGTCACCCAGGTGGGTTTTTATGTCTTTTCTATTTTTGAGAACGGCTGCACTGGCATTGTGTTACCTATTGTTGTTCTGGTTCCGATAACTAAGTGGTAAGTTTGCAATACCCACCAAGAATAACTCACCCTCTTCTGTGAACATGAAAACTACCTATTTTGAAAATAACATTCTGCTCTGAAAAGGAAAGTTTATAATACCTTTGAATACCATTAACCCATTGTCCATCCAGATACAACAGTGCTGCACGCTCTCCTCTTTGAGTTTTCTTGAGAGCATTGATGTGAGACTGAGAGATTAGGTTGCATGTTTTAATAAATGTATCTGTAGAGAGTCAACATTCTGACTTTGGCTTACTGATCTAGTTGGTAACTTATCAATGTGTATGAGTCTTGCTCCGATGGGTGTGGCGTTCGTGGTACTGTATACTTCCTATCCAAGGCCAGGCAGTCACTTTTTCTCCAGCAATTATAGATAGGAATGTTTTGTCCCTTTGCAAACACCAGTCACAAAAGTCGGTAGCCACGACCAACAGGCGGTTTTTCGAAAGCGTGTTTGCAGTCCTGCACATTAATTGCATTTCCAAAAACGGCTAGCTCAGTCCCAACGGCAGTCTGACTGACACTCCGCAGGTCCTTCAGTATTACCGTAAAAAACATACTAGTGGTCGTTAGGTACTTTATTACAGCCGTGCTGAAGGGTCTACTTCTTAAAATATATGGTAAGTTTCAGACAACGCAATGGGATGGGTAGAGAATCGAGTCTATCTATGAGTACTTTGAGCTCCGACAGTGGTTCCGTAGCCCATCTGCTAGAACACATGTGGATTGGGGTTATGTAACTTCTTTTGCTAAATCGAATCAAGCCAAAGCCCTGGCTTTCCAAAATTGAATCTCTTCTAACCTATTAAGTTTGTTACATTACTTATCAACATTGCCTGTCACTGACTTATTAAAATTAGGTTTTACCAGTCATTAATAATTAGGTAAAGTTAACTGTAGGTGTAATGAGACAGCAATGGAAGTTCGTAAGCAATCCACCATGGCCAAGCTGCAGGTAGTTTAGACAAATTTACGGTTGTTTTGATTAGATTTTGTTCACAGCTGTCAACATATCCTGACCGTCGTTTGGTATGGCCATCTCGCCTATACAGCTCAGGTTACCTGTTCCGTGTCACTTAGGCACACTGTTGATCAGGCCAAGAGCAGCTTTTCATAGTTGACTGCGCTGACGTTTACTTGTTATTCAATGTGGTTGCCCCCTTACGCTTAAAAGTTACAAGCGTATCATACTGCTGCCCGAAGTGGCCGTGGAGTTGCACCGGGTTTGTACAGTGGGAGCCGTTCTTAGAGAAATTTTCCACAATTCAATATAATCGTTGCATGTCGCTTGCTAGTAGTATTTACACTTCATAACCAGATACCTCTACTTTCCGCACCCTCCATGCCACCCTACTGGGGGTACGGAAATCTCAAAACTGCTGTGCTCCATTGGTGGAACTGATCTTTCCGAAACGCACCACCAGCTTCCCATTCCCAAGTGTTACTTGGCATAATATAACATAACATGTGTCTCTGGTCGGACTGCTCTTCACATCCATCCCTTCGTGATGAATCACAGGCAGATGGTCGTGACCCGGTAATAATCTGTGTTAAAACATTCTTATCTGAAAATCTGACTGCAAGCAACGTATGAGCCACACCCGCTGTCTAGCATGTCCAACTGAAAGTACTGTGCAGTATCATATCTCGTTAAACCGTCTAGCAGTTAAACTAGTGGGATGACAGATTGAGCAATCAAATGTTGGTTGACTTTTTGCAATATGGGCCGCTAAGTTTCGGTGTGAAGTTATAGGGCAAAAAGAACTTCGCTTGACGAAATTTCCTCATTATAGGGTTTGTGAAAATCATACTGATTTTTGTAGAAAACTATTACAACGTCCAGTCAGTCTACCAGCCAAAGGTGAGGTTATGAGTGGATAAAATGTAACGTGGACGTTTTACTCCGGAGAGGACCAGCTTGCGTATGGTAGTCTTAAGTTTTTCAGGTTATGCCCTTGGTTACAGTTGGGGATAAAGTGTAGTGGAATGGCCTAGGTCCCCATATCGGCTCAGCCGAGGGCATATAATCCCAGCCTGCTGTCATGACCTTAAGGTCCGGGAGCCAATGACCTTGTTTGCTGTTAAACCTACTTAAATGATCTACCTCGTTCTGCTTTAGCGGTCTACTCATAATATCGGGGGCAGAAATTTGTCCGTACTTATACATTGTCTACTAGACCCCGGCTTGCATGGAATGAAGAGAAAAGTACGAAGGTTAAAACCAGAGTAGGAGCCAAATCAGATACTGTTCGATCGGATAACTACCACGACAATCACAGTACGTAGATTTGGTACATTGTAGTTGGTAGTATATCCGCACATCATACCACTTCTTTTACAACGTGTTGACGGATGTTTGTATACATAAGAGAGACTGGTATTTTAATATATCTATATATATTCATATATTCATATATTCATATATTCATATCTATATATATATTCATTTTGTGGTAAGTATTCCAAATGTTTTCATTTGCAACTGAATCACACGTCAGATGGGCGATCATCGGTGACCTTAAGCGACGTTTGCATAGTTCAGCTAATATTTTCCTTGCATTTGCCACACAAGTTTGGTGATGTATGCGATTTGTAGGTATGCATGCTGTCAATGGTCCTCTACAGTTTACTGCTTGTTTCATGAAGACGACCATATCGCTATCTGGCAACATTGCTGAATAGTGTTTGATGTAAAGATGGTTTGGCAAACTGTCATTCGGTTATTCACCATCCGGTCAGTTATATAACACGGTTGTCTAGCAAGCAGAAACAACAGAAACTTATCAGGTAATTATGTAAAAACAGTTCCAAACTGGAGATCAATTAGATGACTAAGTTGACCTCAGAAGGTGTCAGGTGAGTGATGGGCGGCCATAAAAACTCTTTTGAGCACACAATTGTGGGTTGCTCAACCGAATTCCGATGGCTTCCGCGATGGCCGGAATACGATATTTGACCCCTTTGGAACGACGACGGGATAGGCAGTAAATATACTGGTAAGCCGTTTACGGGGAGACTTGGTGGATTGAGTCAATGAGGTGCGCCAGAATTGCACTCGAAATGGAATTCACTTAGTCTTTAGCCAGCTAGGTGGGGTGGTGTTCACGTATCCTCTGAGAATGACGCCTGGTTGTGCGAACGACGTAATCTGCTTCACAGAAGCATGTGAAACAGTAAACACAAAGTGAAGTCACATTTAGGCAAAGTAACTTTGAGTTGTACGTAAACTATCGGGTCAGATCTGAACGAAATTCGTGGCTCTACCATATCGTAAGACTTTTCAATAGTGTTAGTTATTGGACCAGTAACCAGTTCATCCAAAGTTTAGCTTTTACAATCCAACGTCATACGAACCAAATATTTTTATAAAGATTGGATTTTAACCCTCGGTATCGTCGGTTCCATGTGCCTACCAATAAAGTTTTTGGGATATGCGTTCTCTGCTAATATACGTCGTAAAAATGTTCATTTCCCTTCACTTGTGTCGTTTGCATAGATCTGTATGTCAAACTTCGAACGCGGGTTCGTTTCTGCGGAGAGGTATGCAGCTGACAAAATGGGTATACTGTCCATTCCAGGTCCCAGTTCTGTGATTGCCTATGTGAACTAAACCGTATGCGCGACGGTTAATACCACATAAAGGAGGAATATTCGTCCATCTTTTTCGGCTCAAGTGGGAAGTTAAGATTAGGGTGTAATGTGTTCGTCTCAGTAAGTAGGCTATCGAGATCCACAGTTTCGTCAGCCACATAGAGAATATCGTGCACGTACCTCATGTAGAAAATGCTAGTCAATAATCCCACAAAACATAGTCCTTTCTAAAACTGCCATGAAGATATCTGACAACAGTGGGCCTAACGGTGACACAATCGCAACGACATCATTCTGACGGTTTTTCTTCTAAAAATCTGAAACTGTACATTCTGCGTACAAGTTGTTCTCAGATGCTTGAATGTGTCCTCGGGTAAGCCCACGTTTAAACCTTGCAAACTGATATCCTCACGGAGGTAGTCAGCGGTATCTACAAGTGGTACATTCGTGAACAGAGACATACATCGAGGGGAAACAGTTAATTATTGTCCACACTTAATGATTGAGTGGAGTCGACTAACTGAAACGCATCTCTCCATTGCGATATCCCTCCGCATGGAGTCTAGTAACTGTGTTGGCCACTGTGCCATCGAATAAGGTGGAGAATTGCACATATCAAGAATCGGGTGTAATAGCCATGTTTTCGTGTATAATGGTTCCAGATGGCCAAATTCGTTCGGATATCACGGAGTCAATCATAACTTACAGTTCGATTTCTTAGTTTTGGAAATATTTTTTTCGATCGCATCGGTCCTATCTTCTTCGTTCAGCGGATTGCTGAATTTAGACGAATCACTCCAAATATCAGTCATTTTCTGCAAGCAAGTTGATCTGTCCATCAAACAATTCTTGTACTCTTATCTGGATTCGATAGCAACATATTATCGGCCGTTCTCAAATCCCTCAGTTCGTGAAAATGCCGCCTCGTCAAATCACTTCGTAAGTTCAGTTTAGAGTTGGGATAGAGATAGCACATGTTAACCAAGATAGTTTTGAAGTGTTGTGCATTGAGTTTTGATGACAGAATCAGGGACTCAACTTGACTGTATAAATCACCAAATTGGACGTCTAAATCACGCTGTTTCATCTAATTTTGTTGCGACAGCAAAACATACGATCGAGTGGTAAAACTGGAGTGTTTCGACAAGTCTATCGTAGTAGAATCATGAACACCGTTCTGGAATGCTTGAGAACTGTGCTAAAATATTTGTGTAATTCAAGCTGCTTTTCATTTTTCTCGAATTTAAATCCGTTTCTTTTCTTACAAGATTTTGAACATATTCGTTGAATTGAGCATGTATTTCAGTCATGAATTATTTTACTTCGATCACTGAGTATGTATTTCACGTTATCTCGCCTGACAAACACTATGATATAAAATGTTATGTAACTGGCTCCATGGTGAATAACAGGAAGACTGTTTGCCAAGCTATCTTTACATGGGGCTATTCGGAAATTTTCTGATATGTTCATGGAAGATTGCGGCCGTCTGTTTTAAACAGTTCGTTTAGTTCAGTGGAAGTTGCACTGAGATAAGTTGAAACGACTGTTTTCGGAAGCTTTTGAATAACCGTTCATTCAGCAACGCATGATAAATGTTTCTGCTACTACCTCACTCTCTTGCCCCAAATCTAAAGTGTTATCAACCCCAGATCCTTTAATGCCTACCGGTTTCTTACAAAGCTAAAGAAGACAGTCTGGAATTTGCAAACAACCTACATTTATGACAGTTTTATGAAATAGTATTTGATTATTGTCGTTTGATAGAAATTTGAAGTTTCTGAACTCTCGGTATGGCTGGACCGACAAAATAGTTGTAGCACTGATGACTATAATTAAAATGTTTCAATTTTCCGGAAGCCTGCTTAAATTATGCTTAAGTAAATTCAAAAGAACTAGTATTCCTAGGATGGCCTTTTAATTACATGCGCTTTGTCTAGGTACTGCGACATAATTTACACTTTCAAAAAATTGTTATTCTCAACAGTACAGACAAACTTCCAATCGTTTGCAGAGTTGAAACTGAGAAGTTTCTATAATGTGTGTACCTATCTTGGCTACTTGCTTACTACATATTTATATTCAAGCACCTATATTCTATCAACAGATCTTCAAGGGTTACTTGGACGATCAACTGAACGCAGACAGTGCATGGACAGAGACTGTTGTTATGAATATTCACGAGGGTGGTAGTAAAGGCGCATACTTCACAGATGACTTCATCAAGGTCAGTTGTATATTAGTATTCCGTATTATTACATTAACGTTCATCAAATCTAGATGCTTTTGAGAATAGCGTGATTGAAGGTGCTATCGTAGGCATGTTTCCAATATCTTACCTATGGATTTTGTATGCAGTTGAACCCCGTTTGTCTAACGTACTGTGCCATATTATACAGAACATGGTTAATTGACTGACTGGTAATTTGGTGTGGTTAAAACAGCGACAGTAGCCAAGGCCTGTTGACGATGAACGACTCCAAGCTGTCGGTGTTTGATTCAACAAACTAGAAGTGAAAAAAGCAGTGCGATGTGGAAAAACATTTTGCTGTGTTTCTAGTATAAATACAACAGATAAAGATGTTTACGTTTTGTAGATCACAGTGACGCCAACAAGTAGCAAAACTAAAGCTCACTGTTCTAAATGTAACGATGCACCCTGACAATAACTACGGTTTTAATCTGCTGGCGTTGTTTACGTAGGCCGCGTATTTGACTTATGTGTCAATGCCGTATGTACTTGATTATGTTGCCCTTTGTGAGTGGAAAGATTTTTGCAAGGACGAACGCACACGTCGTCTATTCGCTGTGTTCCGATTACCCAACAAGCAGAGATCATGGTTTGGCGCAGTCGAGTCCATATGGCCGGGAGTACATATCTAAAAGCGTCGGTATTAACCAGATTGTGAATGCGATCTCACCTGTAGTCGGCTAATCTCACTCGACTTGATGAAACTGAACGCTGTTGCGCGATGTCAGATAACTACGGCTAACAGTAAAGAAGAAGATGGGGCTGTCCTAATTGAGTTAGTCGTTCAGACTAACTGTCTATTGGACCAGAGTGTTGAAAATGATTTGAACAAACCGAACGGGAGTACGGTCACTCGTCCGCCTGACTTCAAAGCGACCGATATGATGGTTACATCATCATCATCATCATCATCATAACAGCCATGAGCCTGACCAAAAGGTACTGTGGCTCGGGCCGCCGCTCACCCCAACAGTGACGTGGAATATCCTAGAAGAAAACGTTACTAAAAGGAAAGCTAAGCGGAAGAACTAGAAATGGTATGAATACAGGTACGCCATTGACTGCGACACATCGCCATCTCGGTTACATCGCAATAAACATGAAAATAGCAACCTGGATAAGCAAGAAAATCGGTCACTAAAGATTGCAGACTGTGTGCTTGAGAACAGTTACATCACTATCACCAAGTTGAAAGAGGCATTAACTGATTTTGTGTCCGAATAGATTAAACGTCCGCGAGTTTAACGATCAAGCACAACAAACGAATCACGTTCGCCATTTTGCTGTTCTTATGAAATCAGTGATTAATTTTAAATGACAATATCATGCCGATCTCGGTATGAGTGACGCTGGCTTTGTCACCAGACAGTGACTGTCGCACAGTTTGAGCTGGTTTACAATCAAATGACAAATTCACCCAGGTCAGCAGTCTGTTTAGTAACATGTATGATACTCGGTCGCTAAACCAGTGTTGTCAGTTCAAATCTCAGTTTAGTTAGATGACCACTGTGACCTCCGGAGTTATCGAACATTTCGTCAAGGGTCAAGGTAACAGCAGCAGTGTAGAATGCAATATATAACCTTTTTGAATAGGTGATAGAGCACGATCAACTCGATTGGAAATCCGGTTTGATAATATATTGTTCAAGTCTTCACTAACGAATTATGTGGCATTTTCTCTCGTTCGTTTGCTAGTCAATGTAATGTTTCTTGTTAGATAATTGATCCGATGATAAATATGGATCAGATCAAGATGTGAAAGTGATCCAACTTGGGACTAAATCAGAGTGTTATCGGGTTGATTACTCGCTTTCTTGAAACTGAAAATAACTTAACGACGGATATCCACGCGTTCAGTGCGAACTACAGTAAGCCGGTTACTGTCTTGAAAGTGTTAGTTTAATTTTTAGAAGCAGGTGGTCTATGCGACCTAAAAGCCGTGTTCAGGCGGGCAGCAGTAGCAAACTACAAGGCAACGAACATCAGACGGTTAGACGAAACACGTAGATGTCCACAGCAAGAACGTCATACATCACATCTTCAGGTACACGGAATCTGAGAATTGCTCAACTTCCGCTCAGACAAGAAGCAGTAGCTTCAGGAACACTACAGCGCAGATCGACGTCGCTGATTCTACTTCAGCAGATGACATACCGAACGGCTGAAAGTGCAGTATATCCTACGAAACTATATTTTGTGGCGATGAGTGAACCTCAAAGAAACGTTTGGCTGCAGAAAACTGATGGCGAGCCAATGTCTGTTAAGTATAATACGGCACGGATGTCGGTATCCTGAAGGTGCTTTCAACTTCATCACGTTTTGTAGACGAGATCGCAGGTAATTTCTCATAACTAGTATAGGTGAGTTCTACCTCCGGATGACTGATCGATATTTCAGTTATCAAGGATGAAGAGCCACCAGTTACGTTGCGGAAACTTTCATGGTTTCTGAATAGGAGTTGTGCCCAGAACTCTTTGAGTATGGGTAAATCCACCGAAATGGACCAAATGAGTGGCTATCCGGATTACCAAACACGAAACCGTTGAGCTCTTCCCATAGGGCTTTTCAAGATACACTCAGCGAAATCGGAAAACGTGAAAGGATTGAAGGTAAACAATGCATTTTGGTGCAAACAGATACCATAAACGACACAGCTGAAAGTTGAAGAATCCCAAATGGAGAGACGGATAGTATTAAAACATGTCCTCGAAGAACACTCTGAACATCTTGCATTTGATTTCGCCGTGCAACGAACGTGAAACATAACCTTGATTGCTGCCCATTAGTTGTTTAAATTTACACAGTGCATCTGGTATAAGGATTGCTAAACCGATCATCATATGGGGTGGTGCAAATTTTCCTAACCCTGTTGTCGACCGGAATGAAACGACTGTCAAGGCAGTCTTCGAGTTGAACGCCGACTTATGAGCGGAATCCTCAATCTGTTGGAAGATATGGGTTAAAGACATCCTCATAGCCTGTTGATGTACTGCATTGTTTGGAGCCAAATACCTCTCTGGTATAACTATAAAATTCAAGTAGTTCAGGACACTAACAGTATAGGTTAGTGTAGAATAAATGTGAAGTCCTCGCTGTTTTAATGAGTACCCTTCGGTTGTTTGAAGCAGTATTTTATCTGACGTGCAAAAAGTAAGAGTTGTTAAACTTCGGTTCACGATTGTCTTGTTGGAGAACCATATGAGTTGATAGTTTTACAAAATACGCCCCAGTTGTTCTGCAAACGTAAATGTTCTAGTAAGATTTTAGGACCCTTGAAGATGCACTGAATAGTCTCTATGGAAAACTTGAATCAGTCAAGTCTGCAACCAACAAACTCGTAACGAGTTTGGCTCGGCCACTGTGACTTTCCCCACCCAGCCCTTCTACTCTCCGTGATGTAATGATGAGTAAACCATATGCTCAGTTGAAACTCTAGTACAAATGATGAGATAATCACAACTTCGTCATTTAGTTGCCACCATTTCTACTAATAATCTGGTAGACCGCAGACGGTAGTGATGTTATCGATCATTCATGAGACAACCGGAGAAACACGTTGTTTGCACAAGCGACTGTGCTCTCGTTCGCGTTGACCTACTTGATTATAACAATTCGGTTCATCATATGAGTGTCATTAGAAAATATTTTAATTACAGTCACGTTTTCTTTTCGTACTGTAATCCGTAAGCTTTTTCAGGCATTGGGTAGCGTCGTTTGGCCTCGTCAGACCTAGGAAACTAAGCGAACACTGTGTACGACCGTGTGGACGTCGGCCAGTCCCGAGGATGGTCGTGTTGTGAGTCAAAAACACGGACGGCGCGAGGGTCGTTTGTTTAGGAAACTAACACGGGCTAGGTATTCAAGCAGAACAAGAAACAAAGACACTCATCTGCATATGGCAATCATCCCAAAAGGTCCCGGCTGTCACAGACCCCAATGCTGAGCCCCTTGAGTAGCCAGAACTATTCCATGGCTTATTGCATTATCGGGTTGGTGTGATGTTTCTTCCTGTGTTTTTCCTGCGGCTACTTTGACAGAAAAATCCATGCTGTCGCCCCACTATTGAGTGGCAGTGGTGCGAGTAGTATGGGGCGATCGCTCGTCCTCACTATAGATGTAAGCTACTTACCCCAGCCTTATGCGCTTAGTCTTGTTGAACCACGACATCTGTGTGACACCTTACGCTGAGCAGAACACAAATGAACAGGCGGTACGTGTAATCGCCCGATATTCCAAGTGCAACCACAAATCAAAACAGGGTAGGTTAGGGCATGAGGCTCTTGTAATGGGTCATTTGGAAGGTGACACTGGTACGAACTGTTGGCGCAGCAAGTAATAACGCGGGATGTTCATGGCGCTGTGTTTGTTTACTGCTCATAACTATTGTCCAGTCGGAACACAGCCGGAGTAACCAACGTGTCAACACCAGTCGACTCTAATATGACCTCACACGTATGGTTATCGTTTTACTGATGGGTGTAGCACCTACGTACGTAAACACCAGAAAGCAATGACCATTAGCGTACAGGCTCATACTGCTCTTCGATATATATGTTTGGGTACTCACCATCGGCAGTCATTTGTATGTGGCAATAGGCCGAATGCGTTGCACGTGACCCTACTTACAGACAAACAGCGGAGAGGTATGAACTCGATATTCCCGAGTATGCTTAATCCTCAGTCGAGTGATGTTATTCAACCTAGAGGATTTTGTACCGTACACCTGATTCACGATATCTTTACTGTTCACCTTGATTTACCCCAAAAATTCGCACAGATTTTCCCAGAGGCGAATACTGGCGAACAGGCCAAATGGATGGAGGTATGCCAAAACAGTAATCTGCGGACAAGTCATAATTACATTCTGAAAAGTGTGGCTGAAATCAAACGAGCTTTCTACTAGAAGTCAAAAACCCAGCAATACATCACATCTGTTATTGTGATTTTCTTGGAAAAATATTTCAATTATGAAAGACCACCCGCCATACTTTCATACTGTATAAACTTGGTTTCCAAGTTGGAGTGATTCCATTGAGGATCTTGGGTTATGTTCCAGATTTTTCATTTTATGAACATAACACAACACAACAGCTTCCCCTTTCCTCTTCTTTAAGAATAATATTTTTCAGTTCACTACCGAAATGCTTTTTTTTTTGTAGGTTTAAAAACAACGGCCAGTTAATTGCCATTCACTTCTTTACTCTCTGCCAGCCAACTACAGATTGGGCTACAGTTCTCAGATCAGTTGGCCCATCGTGTTTATCGTAAAGTTTTCTTCAACTGTCTTAAGTTTTGATTTATTTATGTCAAGTGTTGTCCTCAATGATTCGATTTTCCTATGGCCATACAAAGTACATCTTATGTTTTCTAACAACAAAACTAAGAAAACTACTGACTATTGTATCATTCATGCAATAGTTAACTTATACGACCTGTAGTTTTACACGGATTAGGTCGTTGTTTAGTTTTCAAAGCGCCCTTGTTTCAACACGAGAAACGTTCTTGAGAAGGTCCCTACTCAACAAATCTACCTTTTTAAGCAAATAAGCTTCATTCATGCAAATAGTTGCGCTGAAGATTTTGAGGGCTACGCAAAAACTATTCACGGTATACTGTCCATGTGTAGGTAATTCAACAATCGGTTTCCACATATATGTTTGCTGGCAAGTAGTAGTGGATGTTTGGTTAGTATAAAATGAACACTACTCATAGTTGATTGCGGCCACCGCATTCCCATGGACTTTTCAACTAATTCCTCTCGAAAAGAAGCACTCGACTCGAGTTTTGTTCTTGTTAGAATTCAACAGTGCACATCTCTCCCGTGGCCGAGGTTTGAGCTGCGGACATGTTCTCATTCGCTGATTTCTTGAGGGATTGGAAATACATTACTTCTATGATATCTTAGCCTTAGAGTATTCTAGTATGAGTCGGTGACACAGGTTTTGTGGTTTCACATCCAGTTCGACCTCGTTGTATCAGTCAGACTGTGGGCCGTTCCGATTACGCGATTTTCCGAAATAAGGAATATATGTAGTGAGCGTTCAAGCAGCTAGAAGCAGTCAAGCATTTGAGGCGATTGCTTTCGTTATTTTACATAATGATCAGGTAAGAAAGAAGCGAGAGAGAAGAAAAAGTAGAGAAGAAATGATAATAGTCGAGGACCACATGGATATGAGTACCTCGTTGACATTGGTAGTTTTTGAACAACCCTGAATCCATCAACTGATCTTGCCAGAACAATCGTCGCGGTTAATATATTCTAGGTCGAGCAGCCTTGACCGGTAAAATTATGAGGTTTACAATGCAGGTCACTATATGGTATAGAAACCTTTTATCAGTGGCCTCTGATATACACCGTAACAACTTTAGTAAAACGGTTCTTGTTAGAGTGCTACTGGGGACACGTGACTTTGTTTGCCAGCATAAGGTAGCCTCTAGAACGCTTCTGGACTACGGGAAATAGCTGTAGCTCTGAGACATGATCATCATATAACAACCCCTCAGCCCTTTCGGTGGCAGTACTCAGCACAGTCTCTAGATCACTGAGGCCTTTTTCTTACCTGTGCAGTGCATGTGACCAAACGTTGACTTCCAACGGTAGCCTTATCAGAATGGTATAGATGAGCGAGAAACTATCGATATGGAATTTTCCAGGAGCTCATTTGAGCACTGCAAGTCTACTGTTGACATTTTTACCAGCAACATGACGTTAGCACTAGCACAAATTTCTTATGTGATTATGGCGCACAGTGCTCACGGTATCGTCACCAATGCGGTATACACCGGTAACGTGATGATAAATATGCCGACCTTCGACTGGTGATTAATGACAATCGATTCTCTACGGATCACCGGTTAAAGACATTCAGATTTCAATGAAAATTTCCTGGGGTTACGCAAAATGCCCTAGTGCTTCGTGTCACTGGCATGTAAATCGGAAGAATAGTCATCTATAGCTGAAAGATGGTTGACGTATGCTAAGAATAAGAACAGACCCAGTATGAAGCATTGTGACAAGCCATTTGGGACACTGAACGGCCGAGATAGCCCGTTACTTAGTCTAAATGTGTACGTGCGACAAGATAAGTTTTGCGTGTCATTTGCAAACTCCACCGCAATTGTCAAGATTATCCAATTTACCCAAAAAGAAACTGTGATCGACTCTGCTGAAAGCTTTCGTTAAATCCAAGGACACTACATCTACTTGGAAAGGTTCTTCGGTAGTCCTTTCCCATGAGTCAGCTGCAACTAGCAAGTCACTCGCGCAAGCGTGACGATTTCTGAAACCCAGAGTGAATTAGTAGTTATGTCAGCCCTTACGAAATGGTCGCCTGAACACTCCATTATTTTTGAAATGTTTAAGAGTTGAGCAATCCACCTGAAATTCCTACCAGTTGTTCCATCTTTGCCTTTGTGTGTAGAAGAGACAACAACACGAATCTAAGAGAATGAAATTCTATCAGTTGTAGATGAGAGTCGGAACAAACGGGCAAACGGTTCCGTCAGCTCAATTGCACATTATGTCAACAAAGTTGAGGGTTCTTCCTCAAGCCCCGATGACCATATAACTGAAACAGCCTGGCGTGCACCCTAGCGGGAGTAAAATTAGAGAGAGGAAACAGAAGGACGATTAGGACTGAAAATCATTTTGTGCAGTTCTGTCCCAATGGTGTTGTTGAATGTATGCGTAACCTTTGCAGTTTGGAAATTGGAAGTAGAACACTTTCACGCTGCCACAAAAGATTATATAGCTGCTTTTAAGATGGTCAGTGATGAATTTTGTGAGTGGTAACTGATGATATCTACGATCGGTGCTTACGGAGGCTGCACACTGATTACGACATTTTACATTCTGGTGTGAGACACTGTCTCCTTCAAAAGAACAGCATTCCATAAAGCCCGCTTCTCCACTGAATACTTGGTTGGGGTTCGAGCTGAGACGACTTGTGGGCGTGGTGCAGGCGAGACGGGCCTGCATATCGTGTGCAGATGTGATATAGCATGATCTAAATATCCACGTTCGTCGGATGGCAGCCAATTGGCTTAAGATAAGTGCTCCCACAACTTTCGGAAGTTGGTTCGTCTGAAATTTTGCTGGGCCGGCACTGAAAAGCAAGTAATGGAAAGATCAGATACTAGGCTGAAGCTGATCGTGGCGCAATCGCTTTCACCCAATAGTGCACCAACTAAGATGCTACTCACAACATGGAGTTCAGGAGTAACACTTTTCTCGGAGCAAATGTGCTCAATACATGTTTGTCAAATTTATCATACTCACTTATGATAATATAAAATTAAAAACAGCGTGATAAAGCCAGTCGCTGATCAATCGCAAGAACAACTCGATCTTCCCTTGCTATCCTCGTTTGCTCGGTCATGCCACCCGCATAAAATCGCACCTAGCGTCCGGTCAGCAGCTCGTTTATTCTAATTCGAGTTGCAACCCGCGCACACGCACGCCAGACAGGCACTACGTGTATCGGGTGAAAGAGCGGATCGTCGGGTACGTCCACATGGAACAGTCGTAAAGCAGTGCGCGCTTCGGCCAATCAGACCATGACGTCGAATGAGCGCGGTATGAGTCCGTTCGCACCTCTAGCTAACAGGCTGTCCTGTTCCTGAACCTATTCTTGGATGTTGGCTAGCCACACAGTCAATGTATAAGAACGTTATAAAATCAATGGGACGCATGAAATCAACTACATGTCTAAAGATATGAGTGCTAAACTAAACCAGTATAACATTCACATTGTTCAAACTATGCACAATATTCCGTAATATCCGGATGTGACTTATTCTTTTGAAGAAGTATTCGTTTCCAAGTGCGAAAGGTAATGTTTTTGATAAATTAGCTGGAAACTTATGTTCGCAGGGAATCTCTTAAAAGTTGTAAAGAGGACAACCAATGCTGTTTTGAGTTATCTTTAACCGTCTCGGGCAAAACACATGGTCCTATTGCAGGCCCGATGTACCTTGCAATGGAACATGTGACTTACACAAACGCCATATTCTTAGGCGATCCGTAACTAATGTGCGTTCCAAGTATGGTCTGATGCTGTAAAACTTGATAACTTCCTCTGGCTATATATGGACTGTGTTTAAATCCCAACGAGAAGAATCAACAGGTCATATGAAGTGACATAACTACATAGTGGTGGCCCCAGTTGGCCTGTTGTAAAGAAAACATTGTCCCACTACTTAGTAATGGCGAGGTAAAACAAATCAAACAATAAGCTAGTACGAATTAATAATGTTACTAAATGCTTGAAACAGATGCTGCCATGCGTACAATATCGTCGCCTACTATTAAATCAAAACCCCAGGCAACATGGTTGTTGTGATACGGAATTGAGCTCTGATGGCTCATTGGTTCTTTCAGAAGCCCTAACTCATCAGTTTAAGTTAACAGAATGTAGAATAACAAAACCCATAGATAGTATCGAACGAATTAACAACTGTCCTGTTCACCCGAAAGTGACTTCTGAATCAGATTACGATAACTGGTTATCGTGTTTGCACCCGTCCATCAGTTGTACAGAACACACAGCCATAATAAGGTTTTGTGTGCAATAAGCCAACGTAGACTGACCAATCCTCGTAGCAGCAAAGAATAGACACGCATCAGTCAAACGGTTCTACATACATTGGTCCATTTAACTGCTCACCCAAAGAGCACTGATTGACGAGAACAAGGTTGAAGGATAATGGATATCCGATACGATTCAGCTACGAACATAAACTAGTTCAACCTGGTCAGAATGAGAGAAACCTACTTCTAGCCACTATTCAAGGGAAAACAACCAAATGACGCCAACTTACATTGCATTTATAAGGTTGTGTGTAATAACCGCAGCACAGTTACACCGCCGGCATCGATAAGTGGACCGAGGCAAAAACCGCTAGGATAGGTGTCTAATGTGAGAACGATGTCTAATTCACTCACTCTTGTTACAAACAAAATTTCAGTCTCGTCAGCCACCGAGGGCTTAGTAACTACGCGTTAACGGATTAACTGCAAGTCAACATTCAGGGGTATAATGAATCACACCACCTCACATTTATAGTGTTTCATTGAGATTGTCGTGACTAGTCTTTTAGTAACAAATTTTTGTGTACAGGAGAAATAACTAGTAAGTCTTCACATTCTGTGTTTCTTCACTACACATGTACCCTACCTCGTTAAGTGAGTGTGAATCAAATACATGTGAACCAATCAGTAGAAAACAGCAAAGGTGAAGGACGGTGGGTGATAACAGACCGGAAAACGTCTGCGCGATAGTCATGGGCCCTTAGGTTGATGCACAATGCAAAATACATATCATCTGAGTCTGAAAGATCGTCAAGGTGTGCGTACAAAGCATAGTTTGAGCTTGGTAGGCCATCAAAAGTGTAATGGAAGCCCGGCAACCATTCCCTAAACTGAAAAAGGAACCTCGTCACTATAACAAAATACAACCTTTGAAGTGGTCATCGTGGGAAGTTTGTCTAGGTGAGGGAACCCATAATAATTGGAATGACACGGTTTTAACCAGCCCTTCACTTCTGACGCTGACACTAAAAATACAATCCAATGAACAGCAAGTCGGATCTTAAGCGGTTATTCGGAACAATGCTATGGCGGCTCATAATTTTGAAGAAGCAGTTATTTGTACGATTGCAGAGAAACCTCGTGAGCCAGCATTCAAAAGTGCTGTGATGGGGGTTTAGGCTACGGTTGAGCTAGTATATACCGTACACAAAGATGGTAGTTCACATAGTTGTCTCTTTACTGGTGAACTGTATTCCACTTTGCTGAAAACGGATGCACCTGATCATCATCAGCAGCAGCATAGACAGCAATACATCAGTGGTTCACAGTGATGCTTAGCTGCCATACAACCACGAAGAAAAAAAAGCAAACACTGTACAGGAAGAGGGGAGAAGGAAGAACGGAATGGGAAGGGACCTAACTACTAAATATTCTACAAGATGCCTACACCTTACAAACAAACAACCAAGCTATGGGCAAAAGTAAGACGTCATCAGCAAGACAGCTTCTCTACTGCTTTCACTTCCCCGCGTCATTAAATACACTCCCTTCACAAAAGACTCGGACAAACAACGACAACATTCACCTAATCACACAATAGAGCAATTTTATCCGATAGAAATGTGAACGTGTTAAGAGTTAATGTCTGATGTGCCGACTGGCTTCCATGCCATAGTCAACATTACCACTCGCCACCGGTGAAACACGTTGGTTCAACTGGTTTTTGAAGGAGTGTAAGCGCATTAAAACAGTCAAACGATAGACAACTCACAATGCAATTCACTATATCCAAACAGAAACAGGTAAAAAGTGAAACGAATGAAATAAATGTATTAGACCGTGAGTCAAGCAAACGGGAAGCGCTATAGGAACACAATTGATACAGTATCTAGCATGATGAGAAATAGCAATTGTGTGAAGGAGGGTGCAATCAATAAGTTAGCCAGTGGAATGAACTCACATCTAAATCAACGAGAAAGTGAATGTGCATTCACCAATGTGAGTTACTTACAGTATGTCGCGAAAGGCGTGTTATGAAGTGCACATGAAGTGTTGGATAGAAGCTATTCCAAGTGCAATAACACCCCAGCCACGTTCAAATTCGTACGAGATAGGCACTGTTCAAGTTGTCCCGAAGTGTATTAATCGAACTGTCTCCACATGCTTCCTCCAGTCCCATTCGAGTCCGCGTTGTCATCACCTTTGAACGATACTCGATTAAACATGGGCTTCTCTCTTACGCTCTGTAATTTTGAGCGATCGGATCAGATTTCCAAAGGCAACTCTACCTTAAGCGTGGGTTTGAATGACTAATTGGTGCGACCGAATGTGTCCAGTACTATGTACAGATTAGTATCAAAGCTAGTGATGATAAATTTCATTCACGTATCAACAATACTGACGGAACTGGCCAATAGTGGACTGAAACATGATTCGTCCAAGATTTTCCATGAATATATCGATCCCAGCGAGGGTCCTATTACCATGCCATGTTTATCAGTACAGCACACCTATGAATAGCAGCTACATATCGGTGCATCCGAGCAGTAGCCCTACCAATCTTGGTACTGGTATCCCAAGATCGAGCCCAGTCTCAGCTGCGAGATTTCACTGACGTCTGAATCACATTATTCCGCGAATACGAAATTGCATACACAGCAATCGAACGTGATGTAGTGCTACTGTGATAAACAAACAATCACCAAAGCAACATCAATATTATCCATATCGTACTCATATGCCACCGATCGTGTTGTCACATCTACAAACAGGAAATCCAACCTACTTGAAATGATGCAGACACTTCTTGTATGCCCGGAATTTATAGTATGGTAGAAGGTTTTAAGAACTAGTCAAACTTGAGAAAGTTCTATGTACTCACTAGTAAGTATACCATTATCCGCGAAAGTCGCGGATTTAAGGACATGGATGAGAGAATATATCAGATCATGATACAGACGACCGAGATATGCAAGCAGTAGCAGCCAGAAGGAAAATTACAGTCAGAAAAAGAAATGGGCAGTGAAGGAAGGGAGGTAGGGGGTGATCTATGAGAACTGCATTGGTGATTCGATAGACTATCAAACTTGTCCAATGGGCTGGGATCCAATCGGTTCCATGCTCATTAATCAGTTCACCCCAGCCGGCAGAATTTAGCATGTGCACATTAAAAAAGTGCATACGATTCAACGATAGATACCTCACCTGTTCCATTTACTACGCAGGTTTATATCACAAATTTACGAACAGACTTGTCGATCAAGCTGTTTGTTTTGATTTTAGGTTGGAAGGGTTATTCAATGGGAACGACAAAGTCACAAGGTGGTGAAAACTTGCAGGTAAGGCTTGTTACCCGTGCGGTTTGCAGTTTGTAGGCTGCAATCATTGGGATCGGACTTCATCAGACAATCGATCACACTAAAAGTTACACGTGAATACGAATTGATCTAATAGCCCCGGTGAGCGCTGATCGACTACCGCGTACGTGTGCCTGCGTACGTTTTGGTCTGTGCACACCTAATGTAGCTGTGCACGACAAACCACCATCGATCTCTAGGCACATCAGTATAAACAATGGGAAGTGACAGGCTTAGGCTATCTGTTCACAGTCCAGAAAACGGCTAACGTACAGACGAGCTGCTCCACATCTCATAAATTTGTTGACCCTTGATTAAACCGTTGTCGGAGGTCTGTTTGTGGCGTTCAACAATCACCTAGAAAGGGGAATTCCGAGCAAGCCCACCATGCGGTCAACGTCCTTAATCTCGTGTATGAAGTGAGACTGTTGAATTGACCAGCAATTTGCACAGGATATTCGATGGTACATAGTTTGATTGTTAGCTTTCTTCATTGTACTAATAATTTGTCTCCCAAAGTGTGAGAAAAAGCATTTTTCAAACTGCACAAAGTAGAAACATTCTAGATACACGTATCACGTTGCTCACATAGGTCTTCTGTAAATAAGAACAAAATAATGGTCTAAGCTCTATGATTCGAGTGTAGAGTCACTTCCTACACGGTGTAGAAAATGAATCCGAATGAATCTGAATTGTGTGCAACGCGTATATATATATATATATATATATATATATATATATATATATATATCGGTTCCGAAGAGAGAGAAAGCCAAAACATGTAAGACGATCGACTGAGAAAGTACTCTGCGATGTTGGTGTCAATTATGTATAAACGCTTAGGACTCCCCTTAATAGTATAAACTTGTGCTGTAACATCCGAATTATTAATAATAACAAGCACACTAAACATAAAAATCGTCGATCGGGAGCTAAGCCCATCATCAACCTACTGCTAAATGTGGCCTATCTCATGAGAAACACTGGCACCGTTAATTCAGTTCTCAATAAGGCACTTGCATCTGAAAGTATACGTACAAAATTATGCGCACGCGCACACACAACCTGTCACCCGCTTGCGCACATTCTCACACTAATCACAAACGCGATTCGACCACATAACCAGAACGTACCAGTTGGGGTTTGACCATGCATGGAATGCACTGCCTAGCCCCATGGTCACGGCTGATTCGGTTTAGATATTCAATACTCTTATCTGTCGGCACATGTGCGAGGGTTTTTCAAAGCTCCAGCTCTCTTGACTATCATCTTGGTGTATTCCAACAGATCACCAGATGTGTATCAGCCTCACTTCTGTTCCTGTCTGTCTGTATGTGTCCAGGCATACTTTTGTTGTATGATCGTGTGGTCGCCTACGACATCGATAGGCTGATTCAGTGTTGGCATGTTGCATGCCTCTATTCTTATCCTCACCGTAACTGCTTTTTATAAACATGGATCGTCTAACACATTTTATTCCGCGGTGGACACAGTTAGGAATGTATAAGCCTTGCATCTTCCCTGTAAAAACGTGTGAACCAACTGGTACCAACCGTCACATATCAGACTGCAATGATAATTAATCAACAGTCACTGATCCACGTTGACCAGAACATCGTTACGCTCCACCTGGGTGTGACGATGGATAGTGTAGTCGACGTTCCGCTAGCCATAACGGAATTATCTGATTCGATAAACGAGCAGGCACCAAGTTATTTCCGCTACTGTACACCCAGATTTTTGCGCAGACCACAATTAGTCACCGGTTAGTTTTAGTAAGTTTGGTATCCAATTGATTCCAAACATTATTCACCAATTCAGTCTTATCGGGAAAAATTTTCGCAAGCCTTTTTATGGTACAATAAGTGCAAACATTTCCAGCCGGTCAACAAACCGCTGATCGACTCATCACCTTGCACGTCTTTTGGCCAACTCAAACCAACGTACGTGGTTGTTCGTTGTCTACCAGAGACCTCATGGTTATTAGGCGAACACCGATTCCCACTGAGTAGCCATATATGGTGATGCATTTTCACACATTTGCTCATGAATGAAAAATTACTGACCACTAAATCGTATTGAATCGATGCAGTAAAACTTCCACCTTTGAAAACTTGATTATTTTCTGGTGCTCTGATTGCGAGGAATCAAAATATGAAGCAACACTACAGACGACTAGACCACAGAGTTATACACTAACTCAGTTTATGGTTTCGGTCGGTGACTAACCGACAGATTGAAACTACTCAGCAAATCGTCAAGCGCCTCGAAATCGAGTTAGATTCTGACACACAATAAACTGCGTTCGTCATTACAAGTCCTGTCGCCTCGAACAAAGAATGGTGTAGTGGTTTACATCTTTGCGTAGATGGAGGAGATAAATAGATCGTGCTGGCTCCGACAGAATGCCTAATGAAACCGCCTGTTTTGGTGAGTTGTGAAACCCTTGTATGTGGCGTCGCCGTGAAATGTCTCTTTAATGTTGCGAAATAGGTGCACATCTACCATTCGTTTGATGTGGCGCATAGGTCTACGGAACGTTCATAAGTTTGACATACGGACCTGTTGCCGTAAAAATGCACATTGATAAACGTAACGTTAAATGAGAAGATGCCAAGTGAATTACGCCCGCAGTGTGATCCAGAGCTCATTCACAAGCTCGAGTACCTGGCTATCGAGATACATCACCATAGTACATGCAAACAGGTGGGACAGTACGGGGAATGTTGGAATTGATTGCAACTTCTGGTTAGTTCGAATCTTTTGTAGATACTGTCAATAAAATATGGATGCATACCAAAATGTTACACCGAGCTCTGTTGGGTAAAGGTTTGATAGATGCTCAAACCATAAGCACAAAACTGCATCAATAGATTTTGGTTCAACTGAAGCGGATTGTGACCGTTATCACTTGGTTCATGATTATTACCATCATCTTGTGACGCAATCACATTCTGTTAAATGTCTTCAGGTTGTCGAAGATGAGCATATAACATAATGAGAATTCATGTCTCAATGGGCATAAAGTGAAAAACTGATTTGATTATACAAAAAGTGAGCAATCTGATCAATGCGAATTTCTCCGAAATAAACCCCTTTTACCTCCCTCGTAGACTAATACCTAGTTTGCGAATAATGGAATGAACGAATGAAAGTTATGCGCGGGAGTAAACGAGAAATGATGGCTTAGTGAATAGCTGGAATTTCTCATCAACCACGTAGACGATCGGTACCGGAGGGCAAAATATGTAGTTAACATAAATAACATTTTGACAGACACTCCGAAAGCTAAATAATCCAAATAAAACAATTCTATCAACGCAGCTACCATCGCCGACTGAATTTACACCCGAACTTCGACAATGTCCCAAATCGTTGATGTCATTCACTGCGCGTATCAATTCGTAACTTTAGGTGTGGCGTTTCTCTGCCTCCCTAAGGAATAACGAGGGTATGCGTAATACCTATTAGCCTTCAGAGAGAGAGAGCTACGTAGCGAGTATAAGAAATGATCTTTTTGATAGTTGCATTTCACTGTACACTTCTGATCTTGCCTTTTCATCTGCTTTTGTCCTAGTCAAACCGTTAATTGCTTACTTCTATCCCGGAGCTGAAAACACAACTCGCTCTATGCCTCGTAAGCTTCACATGTTGCCTCAATACGGCCTATTCTCCACGGTCGGTAATCCCACATAGGATCAACGTGCGGAATTCTCGTTTTCATCGTCGTACGTGTCATTAAAGTGAGAAGCAGTCTGGGTATTATTTTACTGGACTGTGTCAACAATCCCACTATAGACGGATAATATATGGAGTGGTCTTGTTCTAAACAACAATTACCACTCTACAAGCATAACAATACCCAACACCAACTGCGTGAGTCTGAGAATTGTGCGCATTTTGGGTAACATGATCAAGCAAGACTGGCAAAAGTAAAGGTTTTCGACGAAGTCTAGGCACGCTGTTTGGACTTCAGTGTTGGCTAAAAACCATGCAGTGCGTGTAAACCAATGATAAATTTTACAGACGATTACACAAAGACCAATCGAAACATGTCCAAACGCACTTCATATGAGCATTACAGGGGTCGAACAGCACAATAAGTTGTCCCCTATAATGGCTGGCGCACACGAAGGTTCACAGCACGTCATGTCAAAAGTTGGAAGTTCATCCACCTTGTCCGTCGCCCGAAATATCGAAACGGTCTACTTCGACTCACCAAACTACACACCATGGATTGTGCTGCCCTTAATGCCTTCATCTTCCCTGGTTATATATACCTAATTATCTCCCAGTTTCAAGCAGACTACTTTTTACTGGTTGACTAGATCGTATTTAACGTGATATATTTGCCAATAGGCTTTTCTCTGAATCGTGCCACAATCTCTAAAACATGTTCACCAAATGTGCATCTAACAGGCAACCCTGTGGCATTGCATGCACAAACTTCTTCTCAAAGAGACTTAGTTCCCCTCTGTCCCACACATTATCTGCGCAGCAAACAAGATAATAGCTGCGTGGTAAAGGACTCTGGTTTTGTACATATTTAAGACTACTGGCAGAGATCAACATGGTTGCCTCAGGAAAGCGTGATCGGAATTCTAGTCCCGGCCATGGCAACGGTATGCACTCCTGACGAGTTATAGCAAGGGCGAAACTCGACTCCAGTGCTTTTTTTCGAAAAGGGCTGACTGGAAAGTCTGTGGGAATACGGCAGCTACCATCAATTGCGAGTGATTTTCAACTGATACAAAATAATTGGATGCTTAAAACAATGAGTGAACAACAATAAAGCCACCTTACGATACTACAAACGTATACTTTGTCAACTGCGTGGCTGTTGACTGTACAACATATAACCACTGTCTACTAGTGGGATATCCATCTGACTGCAGAGTAGGTCGAATTATTACCATTATTGCTATTATTACATCATTATTATTCCCAACAATGTTACGCCCCCGACAAAAAGAGGAACTACAGACATGAACTAAGAGAACATGCAGTTTCCAGCAACCCCTCGCAATCTAGAATCTCAACGAATAAAGAAAACTGGCCTTCAAATGAGCCACATGGCCTGCTCAGCTGAAGAAGTAATGAGAGAGAACCACAGCCATATTTACACGTTTTGGAAGACCTCAAAGTTAGGTCACGTGACGAATCAGTCAGATGCCAAAATTGAAAACCAAAGACAGCACATGTTCCAACTACTAAAAGTGATTATCCAGATGATCCCGGCAAAGAAGCCAGGAAGAGTGCTTTTTCTCAACACCCCCCTCGATGAGCACCATTGAAATCAACGTCGACGAGGATCTGGTTGCACTAAGCAAGTGAGTCGGTGTTTGTGACCGGTACACTTATTGGCTGCAAAGCTCTCACTTCATTGACTAACGCTAAGAGGGATGCTGTCGAGTGTTTCATCCCGAAGGTTTCAAGCAATACATTCGGCAGCGACTGCGGAGTGAATTGTCAGCCATGAGTGATGCCCTGTTGGCTAGGAAGGCGCGGCTGACACCAACCGTTGACAGTGGAAATATGCGGAAAATCCTATAAAACGATCAACGCACCTAGCTTTCGAGGAGCACAGTAGCAATAATCATCTCCTTACGTGGGACGCTGCCTACCAATGAATCAAGAAAGGGCACAGACCAGCCGAAAATCCTCGATTTAACCATAGTCGAGGTCATGAAGTTGGCTCATCAGCGGTGGAGTCGACCGAGGAAATAGGCCCGGTCATTTTCCCCCAAGATGGAGATGGACAAAGTAAGTTAGCGGTCGGTCACCACCTAGAACTGTTGACCGTACGGCTTATGAAATTCTTCTAAAGGAAGCACGAGTGTCACCGACTCCAATTCAATTCGCCCAAGCTACTTTCCACAAGGTGATGGTTCGAGCAGCATGCACCGTAGCTTCCCCCGATCTGATGAAGATGTGAGAAATCGCAGCATCGGCCCCACAGTCGGAGGCATCGATGGTGGTGAAAAAATGGTAAGACTGGGGGTCTTAACGTGTAGGCAAAATGACAAAGCACAGCCCAACCTTAAGTTGGACGAGGAATGCTGCACACTTAGAGGAACAACACTTGTGAGTGTCTGCTCCGAGAAGATGATTCTGGGGAGCTCGCAAGTCGTGCACACACCGGAGAAATGCACTATAGATCAAAGAACGAGCTAAGAATAGACACGATCGTTGAGACAACCCGTCTGACAGATAGAGCGGATGAACTCTGGGTCTAGACGGCAGCCTCCAACGTCCAACATGAAGAAGTATTTGACTGACGAGAAAAAAGCCGACATTTATCGGCCTTTAGCCAGAAACCCTGAGCAACAAGTTGCAAAACAGCGGCGATTCTTCCCTGAAACCCGTCAGTGCAAATTGCGATGATGGCATCGTCGAAGTATACTACACAACCAAATATTGACCTCATGCAGACATTACCCAAAATATACTGGATGATGCCCAGGGTCGTGTTGACATCGAACGGAAATCGGGCACACCAACAGACCGCGATGTGTAGGAATTACTAGCAATTCGAAAGACTGAGGTGCGACTTCCATCCGGAACCAGGCATCAAACAGGCAGAACCTGATAAAGCAGACACCAGACAAAAAAGATCTTCTGGAAGAGACAAAAGATTACTTGTGTACAATGCGGTGTGGAGCCCGGTTGAAAAATCAGTAGATTGGTATCAGCTCGTTGGTTTTCTTGACAACCACAATACGAGCTGCCCGTAACTAGTTTGCTACAAGAATGAGCAATTGGAAAACCTCAAAGGATTTGGTTCTTGCTCAGTAAGTGGAGAATCAGCACACAGTACCGATCGCTTGGGCCTAAAATTCAGTTGGCTGATCGGTTTGACCTACAGCACAACCTGGACGCAGCGACCGCGATCACGTATGAACACCGACATCAGACGTTGAACGATTTAACCCACTAGGTTTGATGATTAATAGAGTGTCCCATCGGGTTGCAGCTAACTTTGATGGACAGTTTTGCTAATCCAAGGTAATCGGGACAGAAGAGACTAAGATTGATGTCAATGAAGTTGATGCAATCATGCGACTGTCCGGTAACCTGTGCTATGCCACCACAGATGTTGGTAACGACATCAGATATCGACCGGACTGGTGGGCGGTCGACCAATGACAAGTGCGCACTGTGTAAACCTAACAGGTAACCAACAGTGACAGGACCCACGACCGTCCCAACAAAAGGGTACTTTCATCACGGTGACCCAAGGACTTCCGAAAAGCTGAAATTATCGGTCACAGATGCGAATTAGATCAATCGGAGATGCAAGTCAGCAGACAACCGCACAGCTCAACTAGGTAAGCAAAGCTACGAGATAGTTGAAACGTCACAGATTCGGTGAATCACAGCAGTAAAAGAGGAAGCCAGTCGATGTGGTAAATTTCCCAATTTTCTGGTAATCCGGAGGTCAGACATAAACCGCGAACATCGCAAATGAAACAACTTCCCTAACGCCACCATACTGTTGCCTGTACAAATCGTTGACAAGGTGAAACTTCCCCAATCGATGATTCAAAAACCGTTTACTAGGAACATTCAGCGCTGAATTCTTAAACACACAGCCCAATGCTCGAAAAGCACAAGTCAAATTCCGGGAAAATTTTTAAAAGGTCAGTCAAAAACGCTAATGCATATGATTTATGGTCTGGCAAATTTATCTGCGTACTATCAAGTGGGCACCACAGGACGATTTATAGAGCAGAAAACTGGCCAAATGTGACATTCAATATATAGGGGAAGCATAGGGAGCCATACACTAACCAATCATCAGCATTTTCATCACGATAGTGTGAGACTAACAAGTGAATCTTTCTGCAAACAGTGAAGTGGACACCTACGTCTTAGACCAACTGTTTTAGCACATCGTAACAACGGCGATTTATTAGCTGTATAAACAATTATGAATGCCTGCGAGGGACCCACATGGTGATGGCCCTCCCGAAGATGACGAGCGATCGCTGATACCGGTGGTCTGTGTGGTGGTGGCTGTGTGCACATGTGAGCGTCAGCTTGCACATGTGCCACATGCTTCCCCCTCCATGTTTTTTTAGTCTGCAATGGAGCTAAGTTTGCAAGCATTTCAGCACTGATTGAAAGTTCAAGTTACAACCAGACTTGACCTTGACGCGGGGTAATGGCCTGTACATCTCAATGACTTATTTTGCCAAACTGGACGGTGTGATGATTATGCCGACAGTTATTCACGCCAGACAAAAAAGCAGGTCGACAACGGACGAACCACATTGTCCCAATTCTCCACATTTGGAGTTGAAAAAAGCTTTTAAGCCAAAAACATAGGTCGGGAAAATCTAATCGTGTGTGAGCGTCTTGACCGTGCCTCTGCCCATATACGACCGGGTATATTTAAGTACAATGAAACCAAATTCAACTTTATTCATCTTTTCATTCTACGTTTCTTTCGCTACTCTCCGGCATCACTTACTACCTGAGAAATAAGCCATTTTGCAGTCAACAAATTTTTCTTCAGGTTTTTGACGACAGTTACTACGGTTGCTTGTTTATAAGGAGGATGTAAGTGATGATGGGTGATGTGCGCTACAAAATGCAGTGTATTCGCTGCTTTTCAGCTATGCATCGACCACTTATGTGGTCGAAATGTCTTCCTATTTCGAGCGGTCTGTACCCAAAATGTGGCTCCATGAATTACCCGGTTCACTGCAAGCCATTTGTTAAAATCCGTTTTGCAGAAAATACGTTTCAACTGTTTACGAGAGTAAACAGTTAGGAAGTAAATGAGGTATTTGTGTCATATTCCTCCATATTTTACAAACCTAGGAGACGTTTTTCCATTTTATCAAAGTTTTTAGTTGCTTCAAAAACACTTCATTCTCTACAACCCTTCCCATACCGCACAACACCTAAGTGAGGTGTTGTACAACGAAATAAGAAAAGAACAGAACGACTATGCGAACGGACTGAATTCGCCGGCATTAACATTAAGGCCAGCTGAAACCAACAACCGACAACCATCCGTCTGCATTCATTAAATGACGTTATTCCGACGTCATTAGCATTCATTTTGATTGTTGTATTCATAACCCCCTGTTTCAGAATAAATTCTGGAGGGTATAAAACGTGACTCGTGTGAATTTTTTACGTGTCACCGTCGGTATCCACTGATAATAGAAAGGGTACGCGCAAACAACCATTAAAAAAACAGTATAATACGGTGCAGGAAAAGGCTCATGCATTTGGTACACGCTCAATTTAGAATGAAACAAGTGAAAACAACTAATAATCACGAACGAACCAGTATCAGAAAGGTCGCATAAAAGTGGCGAAGTGGGGAGATATTCACCGGCGTAGAGCAGATCGAAAGGAAAGTAATAAACATAAAACAGCACATCTGGATGAACATTTAGAATCAAGGGGAACCTAGGTGATTCCATAAGAGTAGTGACTCTTTCTCTGTTCAAATTCGGATGGCGGCTTCAACCAAGTTCCCGATTCCGTCAAAAACGTCCGCCAGAGTAGTCACGCCACACATGAAGGCTGGTGTAGTGACAATCTTATTAACTTCATCCACATGAATTTCCTGGCGGAAGGGATTCAGTTAAGGATATCTTCGACCATAAAATTTAAACTACGCTACCGAAATGTATCGTCTGTATGGGACAAAAATATCCTAAAGTATCATGTTTTACTGAGCAAGTCCAAAGGATCCAATGTATGGACTACAAAGTTCTTGCTGCAACTGCACACTAACATAATGTGACGCAATATGCACACATATTTCATTATTAAACTGCATCACTGGGTACGGAGGATCGAGCTGCCGTTGATCCAGACAGTAATCCACAAACTGATAGACTAAATAACAAATACAAATGCACAAAAAATGGACGAATAGCAGAGACAATGGATATCTATGAACAAGAGTCGAGGAACATAGGCTGGCCGATAAATGCGACATTATCATCTGCGAGCGTCTTCAGCCAGTAACACATTTGTCAACCCCGTTCAGCGGGGACCATGACTAAGTCATCATCTGGCAACTCTTTCTAACTATTAGAACCAAAATTGAAAAGTGCGCTGGAGGACAAACGCTTCGCAAATTCATCGTCCCTGAGTTGTAGAGCGAGCCTGAAAGTACACACTAACTGTAAACCTATCTTCGAATCGATAAACGGACATCTGTGACGTCACAAGCGAATATCTGCAAACATATGTAGTTCGTTACCAATTCTCATGGACATTTTGGAAGCAATATTTCAATCGGAGATGAAATAATCCAGGTTGGTGAAGCGATCAACATTCTTAAGTAATCTGCCTGCTGTAATAAAGACAGGGCAAAGGGTAAGTCAATCGTGCAATCACCCTTTACAATTCGAACGTGTAAAATGCAAACCACACAGAGATTTGATCATTTAACAGTTTAACATGGTCTGTGTCGTGCGCAGAACCAAATACTAGTCAGAATCTGCAAGTACAAAAACTGATAACATTTTCGCTTTTAGATCCTTCGAACACCCTCAAGTGTCCCATCCGAAATGGATCGGATACCACTAGATGTAGGGAACGCCCAAGACAGTCGATCAAAAGTGTGTACCGTACAATCAGAACAGGGAGACAACAATTTTACCACGCTGATATACTTTGCTAGAATTTTTCAACGGAGAAGACAATGGAGCGTATGATGGGCAACCGAACTAAGTCATCGTCAGATACCAAAATACGACCGCTGTCTAAGAAAAGCAAGCTCGATGTTCCAATGTCTGCCACAAAATGAACAAGATCGACACACTAACAACCAGGCAGGAAGCCTGCTTGTTCAGATCATATTTGATACTATGTCTTTTAGAGCCCAATGCAGTATGAGATCTCTGGGTATCTTTGATGCGAAAAAGACAATACGTTTGTGACTGTTACACTGTGTTCTGGCACCTTTGGTATACATGGGAAGGATTGTTGATAAACAGTAATTATGGGGCACTTCCACAACCTTCTGTCCGGGACGAAAAAATACGGTCAGTTTCGACGGCAATATCTGGAGAAAACGGTCCGGACCTGGAACTTTATTACGTTCCGATAATTAAGCTCCAAATCCTCCCCGTTCTCAATGGAGATTTACGGAAAATATCATAACTGAACAGACTGCATCCACTGTCCACAGTCGGCTGAGATAAATTAAACTAACGATTCGTAACAACCACTTTGTTCTCGCCGTTGCTTAAGGGATGATATGAAGTCTAACGTCAAATCAGTCCACGAGTGGACACTGTAACGCAGAATCCATAAACTGTTAGGTAAATAAACCGTGTTCATGACCAGAAGTGTCAGACCATGCAAAAAATCAAGTAACATTTTCGGTCCCCAAATACGCATAAGTTCTGTTTTAAAGATAAGGTAATGGTGTACATCATACCATGTACTACGCATAATCGGGTTAACACTACACGATATGAACTCAGGTTGTGCGGAAAGAGCAGACTTCTTTTAAAACCCGGACATATGTCAACCCACGAAAACAAAATGTTCAAATAATTCCCATAATTGAATGAAGCACTCAAGAAGGATACGGTCATGTCTTTGGGAATCATCTTGGCACCCATTTGTTTGGCAACTGCCGAGGCCTCGGCATAAGGCCAGCGTCCATTCTGATCGATATCACCACCCATTGTGAGTTCAACGCCTGGAAGACAACGTGCGGCCAGAACAGGTGCGATGCAACACAGACTGGTAAAAGAAAAGGAGAAAAACACGACAAAAATGTAGGTCGAGAAGGACCCAGAGAAATGCATCTAAAAGGTGACTACCTAGAGTATTCAGTATAAGTCCAACAGTAACAATATATAACTAACAGCTCAAGTCGAAAAATGGATTGAGAATAACACAACGTTACGAGCAAGTTGTAATACTCTACGTTTCAACCACCTCGGGTGGCCTTCCTCAGGAGTGTTGTCAAAAGCTCAAATCGTTCACAGCTAACTAAAGGCTTCCGCTCGTCCGCCTCATATTTCGTCTGCAAGGATAGGATGTCGAACCTTACTACACTACAAGAGGAAGTATTTGCCTGCGTTCAGTTTTCAGGATGATCTCTACTAGAGGTAATCCGGAAGGTCATCTGCAATACGAAACAAGTCAGAGCCAGTGAAACGTTTAATTGAATGGTAAACGTGCGACAATATGAGAAAAAGGTATTGTGCGGGGTAAAAAGGAAAAACGGATTAGAGAAAAAAGAAAAATTATAGGGATGCACACACAGGAATCCAAAACACGAGCGTTAGTGACTTCTATTTCTTGCAATATCAGAGAGCGTTCTCAACCAAAGGTGTTCATTATCTTTCGAACCTCAACCAGGAAGCCAAGAGCACACTACTGAGGCAACCTTTGGTGTGAACGCTATCATACCCCGAACCCAAGTCACACGTGTTCCACTTTGCTGTATTTACTTCATCCTTAAATTGATGAACGACCTACACTTTCCATCACAGCTGTCATACGCTAATTGTTAGAGGAATGAAGTCTACCATACAGGCCTCTCGCTCTTTTTCACACTAGAGTCCAATTGTTTGCAAGTCTATTCGTCCAACAACCATGCAGTTAAACGGGTCCTTCATTCAAAGAGGTGTAACGTTCGTTCCAACGCAGTTAATGCTTTTAAAGAATGGAATCACTGGTTTTGCACGTTCACTAACTTCTCGCCGTCCCTCAAAAGTCTCAACAACAACGAATCGACCACCTCGATTAACTACATTTCACCATCGATCAACGTATATATCTCCGAATGCAATAGTTATGACGACGCAATCTCCACACCACAGGATCTGCATATGAAACCGAAGAAGGAAATATCCGCTCGCCACCTGTTAGCGACTTGTAGACAAGATGGAGAGAGACAGACTAGTTTGCTAAAAGACTGAGAGCGCTTGCGAAAGGCAAAATCGAGATTATGGAATCAAAGATGTTACGACAGGTGATTTACTGCCCAGCCAGATCCGACAGAATCTGTTGGAACAGAAAGCGTTTAACTTTCAGACCGACTGTGATCAAACGAGATCGCTTGAACTGGCAGAAAAACGGTACCCGATTATATCAGTCCGCTGTGTATGAAAGAGCCATGTTGTCAGTTTTGCCATATTTACGTACTGCCATTCTTCTTGGACACGATCTTCCTAGACTTCGCAAAAACGATGAGATTTCATTCGGTAGGAAAAGACCATCGTTTCCACTATGTTCATTAACCCCAAACCATACCGGACTCCCTTATCTTTTTCGAAACCTGGTGCAAAACTTCAAGCTAATCTCAACAAGATCTAGAGGGCATAGTCCGATGTGAGGAAAATCCACTCGATTCCCCGCTTATTCAAACCCTGACACAATAGATCCCACAATTAGGATTGGACACACAAACTCAATATTACGTCCTCCCTTATTCGCTAACTGTTTTCCTCTGTATTGCACCAGCTGACTTACAGGTTGTGACTTTGTATAGGCTAATACGATCAGTCGATGATAGACTGTGATTTCTTTAATACTGTTGTACATTCATAAATGCCGCTTCTTGTCTCACGAAGAAGAACTGCTTATGGCAGTCAATACGAGGTTACCTTATTACTTGCATGGGAGGCTCCAATTCGAATACGATTTCTGAGGCTATTCGAAGACCATAATTCTGAGTAGTACATTCAGTCGACGAAAAATTTATACGCCACGAAGTTCGCTGTTTGCTTGATGAAGAAGTCAAAGAGTCTTCCTCTTCCCCAAGTCGTAGTAGACTCTAACGGCGTGTACAAAAGAATAGTCGTTGACTATAGCCAAATGATCAATAAACATACCCTCTTACATAATCATTCTCTCTCAAAAATTGACGAGGTGATCAAACACTTTGCCACGTACGACACATATGGCACTTTAGATATCAAGAGTACTTATCATCAGTCGGGAAAGCTAATGAGAAACATTGATGTGAAAGAACTATACGAGTCGCCTTGTCATCCCGGTGTTTTCTCGGTTGATGCACTTCGCACGTGCTGGAAATCTCCCCTTTTCTTTAGAAGCTCAAAATGTTGTTGCCAAATGTTCTGTGTGCTATGGAATTTAGCCCCGTTTTTTTCTCCAAAGCTCAAGGCCACACAATCATTCGAAACATTTTCGATTGATCTTAAGAGTCTATCAGTAACTAAAGACCGCTACTCAAACAATTATCGATTAATATTCTCGCTTTCCTTTTGCTTTTGGGTGTCTCGATTAGATTAGCGAGGTTGTTAGTTAATGTTTTCGTCAGTTATTTTCGCTGTTTGGTACTCCAGCATACACTCATTCTGACTGTAGATCGTCATTCATGGCGACTAGTGTTCAAGTTTATTCACGAAACGGCAGTCGCAACAACCAGAACATCATACGATTTTCATGGTAACGGTGAAGTACAGTGGCTAAACAGAATGCTTTGGACAAGCGTGTTGCTCGCCTTGGGACCTCGTAGTCTGGCAATCAATCAACGGGGCTTTCTTCTTCTTGATCCACTACAGTCTGTCAGATCACTTTCAAGCACTACACATAATGCTATACCACTAGAAAGATTATTCCTCTATAAACTGAAGGTAGAGGAATAACTCTTCATACAGGGCTCACCAAACCTGGACTGATGTGTAAAAAAGAATGTCAGACAGTCTAATAATGATCCAGTCGTCGTTGAATTACCTCAGTGCAACCCACAATACGCGCACATCCGCTTTCCCAATGGCAGGAAGGAAACAGTCTCTGTTCGTCAGCTGGTTCCCAAAAAAGAAGTCATACTTGAAACTCCCATGCACGGATTATAGACAACTCCGATCGGAAAAACCATATGCGTACTTTCTCCTAGCGTCCCTATTAGGGAGCAGTATAACAGTATTCCTTCAGTTGGCATACACATATTAAAGTATCTTCTGATCCCTTAATAATGATCATCCGCGCAAACTGGACAGGTTAATCAAACGCCAACAGGCTATTCATTCATCCAATCTGATAAACAGGGATGCATAAACCTATTACATATCAACGCTCACTAACTATCAGTGTACACATGCTCGATCACTTACCTGTGACTTACCATTTGTTGTCCACTCATAATTCCTGGCGGGGGAGACTGCTAATAAGGCACAATGAGATAGGCGGCGAAGTGACGTTCGTAAAATGCGACCAAGCCAACGAAGACTGTGAGGCGAGATCAATATGCTCAGAGATCGACAGAGTCTAATCGTTCCGAGCACATGCGGGTGGACCTCATCACCACAGGCTGATAATGTTCCGGAGACACCCATGTTCGAAAATTGACATTCTATGAACATCCTCCGCGCGAATGGACCAGGTTTCAGAGCCGTACAATAGGACTACCTTTTCAGTGATAATATACACTCGGTCTTCCAAACAAAGAAAGATCATGCCGAAGTCCCAGTTTGTGTAAGTGGGTAAACGTCATCCGAGTCTTTGTTATGCGATTTTTGATTACATCAAACATTTCATCAGTGCTGATACAGCCCTCAAGGTACATGAACGCCTTGACTACTTCCAACGGCTCACCAGCAAGGGTGAGCAGTCAGCAAAGCGTACAGCCCTCTTAATCTTGCATCAACATCTTGCAATCAACGGGTGCAAACGCCACATCAAACTGACGTCCGTCTAGAGTGTTTTGAGCTCCAAGTTAGCCATCAGATTAGGACAGGCGTCTGCATACTCTGTGTCTCGAAGTCGAATGCTTGGGATAAGTTCTACATCATCATATCCGCAGTTTGTCGAGGTATACTTTAGGATCTCGCCAACTGTAAGGTCCAATAGAAACGGGGAGGCTGGACAACCCTGTCGCACCCCACTTGAAATGCTAAAGGTCGGTGATGTTGCCGTAAACCCTAACTGCGTCTGCGGCCTGAAGACAAATTGCTTTCAGGATGTTCCAAGATTCTCGAGTAGACCTTGCTTCGAAAGACAGTCCCAGAATGGGGCACAAACAACTGAACCAAATACCTCTCTGATGTCCAAGAGAACAACTGTTGGCCTTCTACATGAATGGTAGAGTAAAAAACATCTGGCGGGGCGTGAACACGTGAACAATGCAGCTACGGCTAGGGCGAAAGCCAGATTGCTCCTCACGAATATGTTGTTCGCGCTTTTCGCTTAGTCTATGAAGTACAATGACTGCAAGCAACTTTGACGTAACAGAAATCACACTAATTCCTCGACGATTTGTACACGAAGTGCGTGAGCCCTTAGTGAAAATGGGGACGGTATTAACCAAAACAGCCATTCGGAACAATCTAACTGAGTTTATGGAGCAGAGCTATTAGCTCTTTAACTAGGTCCTAAGCCCCGATCTAGCGTCCTAGGAGTCGTCCCAGATTAGGGTTTACGGTGAACTGTCTGACAGTTTCAGCACCAGGAGCGGCATACCTCAAGGCAGTCCACTTTCACTATTATTGTCTAACTTTCTCACTGACAAACAATGAAGGACTGTCTGCGACACTCGTAAGACGCCGACGTGCAACTCCTACCTAGTAGAAGACTGACTGATCTTGGCTACGCTGACGAAAAATTATTGTTGTTCGATGGGTTTTCGGTAGCACAGACGACGCGAGACGTTATTCTTCACTTTACTAAATTCTTCGTAATGCACTTTGCAACTTCAAAGCTAAAACGGATTCTGCAAGACTGATTTGATTGCGTAGATTTAATGTTGGATGATGAAATCATGGAAGCTGTTGACCGGTTTGTGTATTTGAGAAGCTGCATCAGTGGTGGCGGAAGTACAGGGAATGAAATAAAAACATGCACAGACTGAACATCACCCATAATTGATCGCAGTCGTTGCATTCCCATAGATTTTCCAGTCGACCCTTTTCAGTCTAAATCAAAATCAAAATCCTCATTACTCATCAGTAATAAACATGTATCTCTAAGGTTAAGGCAGTATTCATTATTTTAGCACACCTCTAGCGACACAGAGGCATCTCTCTGAGGCTTAAAGGTCGCGTATATAAGGTGACAGTGAGAGCCGTATTGAAGTAGGGTTGTAAGACTTCGCCACTCAGGGTAGAACATGTGAACCGTCTTCAAACACTTAACTACCGATGGGTGCATTTGATCGTCCGCAACGGGTGACACTAACGACTAAGCAAAGAAGAGGTTGAGAGGCGGGTATTTCATAATGATTCCCAAGTGAGTTATTTTGATCAATAATTGCATTTACACATACTTAAAAGGCCAGGCCATGTATTAAGAGTATCAACTAGTCGTCTGTCATACTGCACACTATTTGCCGATGCTGTGACCTGCTGGTGTAATTTGCGAGGTGGACAGATGATGATCTGGTGTGGAGGAATGAAATCATTCACTAAGGGGTTGGTCGGGTTTGTCTCCACGGCTAGGGACCTCGCGACACACAAAGTCGGTAGCAGAAGGCGTTAGAAAAGAGGTTGGCCACTGTAGGCCGGGTTCGTCTCCCGGGCTTGAGACGTTAGATGAGATGGTAGCTAGTCGAGCTCAGTGGCTTGAATGTTGTCGTTGTTTGGCCAAGTTGTCTGTGACGTTGGTCAGATAAAACCGTAAGGAAGCTATCTTGGTGATGACGCCCTACTATCGCTAGTAGCTTTTTCAACTCTGCAAGAAGCAAGCACATTAATTTAGAATGTTTGGGTATCGACATAGGTGTTCTCCCCAGCTAGATTCCTTTCTATCCAATTAGTTTTCCTGACTGGATCTGCTTTTCTCCTCGTGGCTGTATGACGTTCAAACGTCAGTAAGAGCTGCGGACGTAATGCTGTCTTTGACAATGATTATGGTGATGATGATAACGGATCGCCAGTTAGGCACTCAAATCATCAACAGCAGCTTTAAGCACTCTGTCTATCAGCAGCATTCACTAACGCTGAAAACGCTCCGACTATGTTACTTCGTAATTTAAGTACTTTGTTCACATATTTTCGATAGAAACACTGTGATGAATGAGTATTTGAAATAGGACTGCATTTGTTAAACCGGGTACTTTTATTTGCGGTGAGGGACGTTTTTCAAGAAAGGAGTCCTCGGCTCTTGCGAAAACCACACGGTAGTTGGCATGACTCAAGTCATCATTAAGATTCTGACATCCATCATGCCTTTTCGACTCACTGCAGCTCGAGAGGCAGATATTAGGGAAGAACGAACAGGGTTTCGTTTTGGACAAGGATGTATTGATTAAATGTTCACATTTCATCAAATTCTGGAACAGCGTCATACGTACCACCGGCCAACAATCACAGTAAACCTTGACTGTAAAGGTGTGTTCCGTTCGGCAGACAGATCTGCATTTGCTGAGTCGTTTAAACTTAAGGGTGTATCGACCACAGGTGGTGCTACTCACGATACCCTGGATTCGAATTTTCGTTACAAAGCTCTCGTCTAGCCATAACCCGTTGGCGTACAATGTTGCCTTTTCACGATGACAAATGCCAGATTTGGTGTCACCAATTAACGGTTTCCTGTTTGAGTCCGAATTATTATTGTCGACGGAAGTTCGGATATTTGAAGTATTTCAAACTGACCACCTCTCATGCTCGATCGCGGCCTTCGTATTATGGTAAATTTTTCGGCTGGCACACGTTGAGAGGAAGCACTAGATTCGAGTTTCGCGTTTACTTAGGACAATGCAACCCTATATTGTGGTTAACACATTAGTCTTGCAATTACGGAGGCTCCAATACGAATTCCGGTCTGCACGATGATGTGCACTACTGATGAGCTCTAGTAAGTTCGAAACTCGATTCTTATGCTTCCTTATGAAGTGGGCTAGCCGACAGGTTTATCTTGAACTCAAGGTTATGTTCACTTGCGGATGGATTACAGTGGTGGATATTAATATTTTTGCCTCATTATTTGATCGTCCATTAATGTATCGTGGTTGTTTATCCATCATTGTACACCATGGAGGCTCGATAGTTTACTTCCCTTTTTGGAGATCCACAGAACTTTAAGGTGCTGGTGTACTCTCGACGTGAGTAATGACCACCTATTCATTTTCAATTATATGCTTGAAAAGACGAACCAGTAGTGATATATCACACGCTCAATGCTCGGAGGGATTTTGTTGCACCTTATCAAGTACATACGACAGAGATGACAATTAAAACATATGCATCAGATTGTCACCCACGGACATTCTGTTCAGTTATGAAAAAGTCATGAGCACTAACGTAATGATAATTTAAGGAATAGTCCCCTTTGTACATATGGTTGTGGTTTCAATCACTGAATAGAAGTGACCTCAGCAGAGTCGAGTAAGCCTTTATCCCAGTGTGAAGATTACCAAGAATGTCATGATTTGTCTCGAGCACGTGACGCGTGATAAATGAAGCCGGTGTCTTGTTTTTAAGACCCTTGGCCTCATCCGCACAACTTCCAGCTAGTTAGTCGACGTGGCTGCACAACTACTTAGGCGAATGCTCTGTCAGCCTGATTTTCAGCTGCTTCGCCGTGACTCCTATGTAAACTTAACTTCACTCACAGGAATATGCGTACAAGTAGTGTGAAATGAGGGACAGAGGCGGGTTGCCCTTTATGGAAGGTGTTGGTATTCTAGTGGAGTCAAAACTGATAACTACTTCGACCGCATAGGAAACTCGGTGAACAGCGGAAACCAGTGTCTTTTTCAAGATTAAGCACACACTATCGTCCCTGATAGGAAGCTAACTTGGTGTCACTTTTAGTTCGGCTAAGTGAACGAGTTGGTTGTTAACCTGTGGTCTGTTGAATTGTCCCATAAACCACAATGGATACCCATTTCTTTTTAATGCATCTTCCAGATGCCGAGTTTCTTCGTCGATTCTGTCATCTTTCCAACTTTTTTTTAGCTCGATTGAATAGGGTTCTCATTAAGCCCCGTTCTCTTCCAATTGGGACAGAACTACCACATTGCAGGAACCGTTCTGTCCAAGTGGACTTTCAATAGACTGAGCTTCTTACGATACCGTCAGTGTTACCCAGCCACGTCTGGATCAGGATTTGAATTCCATGAACGCAGGGTCGGCGTGAGTTGACCATTATTCTCCTGGCCTCGCCGCCAGGTGTGAGTAACTCATTGTTTATAAATATATTCCTCACACGTAAAAACCACAAGAAGCAGCAAACGTGTCACAATATGCGAGGGGTGGGGAAGAAGTACTGTGTAGGGTGAAAAACGAGGAAAACGTAGAGGAGTAAAGTAGACAAAGTCAAGACGACGCACAGAAACTGGCAACACGAGCGCCACTGACTTCTGTTCATCATATCAAACAACGTCTTCAACCAGAAGTGTTCAGTGTCCTTCAGACTCCAGCCAGGAAGCTGGGAGCGGCCCGCTGGAATAAACTTCACAGTGAGTGTCTTCATGTCCCGAACCCAGGCATGCGCTGATCATCAGGCTGCCGGTTGGATCCCAATCTACCACTCACAAACGAGACAGGATGAGGCAGGCGGTGAGTTGGCATTCGTAAGATGAGGCGAAGCCAACGAAGCCTGTGAGACAAGACCAATATTGCTCAGGGGTCGACAAAGTTTGTCGGTTCCGAAGACACGTCGGCGAACTCTGTCACTGGTGACACTGGGTTCCCACCACACGCCGCTCATGCCTTGGAGACACCGGCGGTCGAAAACGGATACTCTGTGAACGTCCTCCGCGCTAATGGACCAGGTTTAGGAAATGTACAATAGGACTGCCTTTTCGGTGTTAATATATACTCGGCCTTTCACAGAAAGACTGAAATCATGTCCATGTCAATTTTTGATTGACGGCGAAGTGATCTCTCACCAAAACATAAAGTGAACTTGACACACACCAGTATATGATCAGAACCCACGCAGGTGCTCCAAATTGACTTGTAATCTTGAGAACGACTACATAACCGATAGCTGTGTCCACGACTGACTCGGTGGTGGAGGTCATCAGGTGACATACTGACGTCTAGAACGTCAAAGTTAATTTCCAGAAACAGATCAGTCAGTACATGGCTGTAACAAACGTCTACCGTTGCCTGTTCGACGAGTACCGTATGAGTGTGGATCACCTGAGTCATGCCTGCTGACGCATAGCCAATCTAATGGAGAATTCAGGTCTGTGCGCCGTGCATTGTTAAGAGAGTCAACGAGCTGGTGAAAAAAAACTTTAACTGCGTATGGACTACAGCCTGTGAGGCATATGCCACAACATCAAACAGCCAGTAGAAACAGATCAGCAACAGTAGAAAACTGCAAGAGGCGTTCGCCGCTGCCAGAGTGACAAATATCGCAAAGATACTGGCCACCTAGATCACAATTCTAAGCATCTAGCCTGCCTATTTGAGGTTTCAGGTATCCAGCTCGTAATACGTTGTCCGTGCGTTGCGCGGTGTGCAGAAGGTTAGTGAGTTGATCACAAAGGTCATCTTTGAAGGCGCCTGGACTACGGTCGTAATAACAAACAAGCAGCGCTTGTGACGCGAAACCATCGGTGTTTTAATTGAACCTTGAAGCTTCACAACACGAAGACGGTTGTCGATGGGTATCTTGTCAACCAGCGCCTTCTCTGCGTATGCGCTTAGGGAGATCCCAACATCAGCTTGGCCAGTGGCTTGAGCCGCAGGGTCGCCAGACAAGTCAACAGTGAAGCGGCTGACGTAGATAGAAAATGTGGCAGTGAGTTTGAATTCTGAGACTGTGTTTCAGCAAGACGACAGATATGGATGGCAATGGTTTCCAAAGTACGTGCAAGAGCTGTTTGCTAATCCACTTGAATGTGTTCCAACATTGAAGGTGGCAAGCATAAATCGTGTTCGGAGAGCGAGCAGGGGTGTGAGTCTGTCAGGCAACGAAACCTTGGTGTTTGACAAATCATTATTCAGACTATGAATACCATCGCGAGAAGCAAATGAGGAAAGTCTGGTAAGTGTCTGAAAATGAGGAAGATATTTAGCAAGGAGGGAAAATGAGACAAATTGATGTGATGCGGCAGAATATGACATGAGTGCGAGGCCGGCCGACGATTCCCCGGCCAAATGGTTATAAGAAGATAGGACGAAATTCATAATTTGCGTAGGTTTATAAATTCACAGTTGTGATGGCTGAATACTTCCCGACTGCCCAAAAAAAGGAAGGAAGTTGCTTTTAAGGGCCCTACTTGGAGCCTTTGGTTCAAGTGTCTAATGGAACAACAAATCACGTATGTAAGGGCTGGATGACGTTTGTCTGCCTAAACCATCTGTCATACCAAAAGTAAATGTCGTTCAGTGAAACGTACCAGCAAACGTCACATACACTTACGAAACTTGACCTATCCCAGTGGACATCAGCCTACGGCTGCCGCACAATTTTGTGCTACACGAGATTCGACCAGTCTTTAAATCAAACGGAGTATACCGATTTAATTACTTCCTTCGGCTTTAAAAACTCGGGATGATCAGCTAAACTTTAGTGAACGATGTGACCAATGTTCGATTAGTACCACACAACATCTCAGCTTTCCAGAATAGGTGAACTTCCGATAGACTCAACTATCCGCAATTGTTGCAGACGGACTGTATTATAAACGAAAGCTCGCATTTCGCAGTAAAGGTAACAGAAAATATAAGTGAATAGTTTGCGATACTCACCCGATGGGTTTCTTTAGGGAGTGGAATTTCTTCAAAACAGACTCAACTTCAGGAATGACAGTACATTCAGCATTCTTTAAGGCAAAATCCGAACTGCAATGAAAGTAGACTGTGAGTGCGAAAACTAAACCAAAACAAACAGATTCTTCGCAGCACCAAAGCCACCGGGGATGAAGAGAGCGTCGAACTTGTCAACGTCCAAATCACGCAAAGGAGCGATGTTGCCTCGCGCCAGCCGAGCAGACTCAGTGAGAATATTCCTTCAGACGAATAGGAGCATTTACACGTTTATACCTTATTTCCGACATTGGTTTGCCGTCCAAGTGATTTATGACATGCATTTGATTCTTGTCCGGTGCGAACATGGACACGTTGACTTTTTGTTTGCTTAAATGAATCAACATGCTAGGTATGACAGTTAAACAACGTCGGATATACGAAACTTACCTAGTAGTCTCATAAATCTCACTTCCATCATACACACCGCAACCATGAAGGATCTAACAATTAACAAACAACCGTGAAAACGTACCATGGCCACATTACGTCTTTTGATGGGTAATGCAGAGTACATGAGAGCTCGGCGTTGCATCTAAAAAAAGAGGAACTAGTAACAACATTGGGCATAATCCAAAATCACCAAGTAGCTTGACAACAAATAATATGCCCTCCTGGAGCATTAGCACTTGTCCAGACAATTAACGGCTATGAAATTTGGATCTAAAAGTTTCTTATGGATAGAATCAGTCTTTCATCTTCGAGTTAGAGCACAATTTTGTCACTAGTACGATAATCAAGTTCAAGTGTCAACCATTGAGACATTACTATCGATACTAATGATGAGGAAATAGAAATGCTGGCTTCGATTTGGTTGTATTGAGTTATCCAGAACTGTTGCTGTAAAAGGCCTCACAGCAACGCGGATTTGCCAAGGTCATTGTGATTTCACTCTGCAAGCAGAATCACGGTTTATAATTCACTTTCTCAGAGGTGCACCGTTTCAAGTACTGTTCGCCAGGGGAGTTCAATGAACCTCTTCCTGATCAACATTGTCACGACATTCTAGAAGATACACTTGTGGAACTAAACGGTCCTCCTTTGGAATTGTCAATCGGTAACACGAGGTAATGGTCGAAGCCAAAGGACGCCTGTGCATAACCCACATCACAAATGGCATGCGCTGCTCCATTTGTGGTCTCACTAATATACAACGTATCCAGTGTAAATCGGAAGGAATAAGACCAGGAGGTATGCGAGTGGAGGCGTTTGTGTTCAGTCGGTTGGTGCTAGTTAGCCGGGGAGTACATCCCATCCCAGATTATCGCGCAGAATCACGTACAACGTTCTGCAGTCGTAGGCAGATGCCCTGGAAGACTTCTGAAGGTCTTGCCAGCCAAATTGTAGTAATAGTTGTGCGGTAGCTTTCGGCTGCTCTCAAGGACACAAAGGACTTGCCTGTGTTCGAGAGATTCCCCAAAAGAATCCGAGACCTCCCAACTTGACGGCGCTTCATTCAGGAGCCTTGTGTGGATTTATCATGCACAAT
Source organism: Paragonimus heterotremus (assembly GCA_013368495.1). Taxonomy (NCBI): domain Eukaryota; kingdom Metazoa; phylum Platyhelminthes; class Trematoda; order Plagiorchiida; family Troglotrematidae; genus Paragonimus; species Paragonimus heterotremus. The sequence goes on from LUCH01000527.1 coordinate 201,740, forward strand.
TCGTCTGACTCGGCAGTAAGTAAAGTAAGTTGAGTCAGTGCTTGAGCAGGACGGTAATTCCATAGCGGCAAGGCCTCGAACTTCGCCAAACAATGTGGAACCATGCACGCTTGCATCACTGGCACTCACCCCAGTGGAAAGGCAGCATTCGAGACCCATCGTGGACTGATCAATGTCCATGGGGTACTGCTATGCGCGGTGCAGACAGCCGGAACGAGGAACCGCCAATAGGACGGTAGGCCAAAGCTGGACAATCAGCGAGACCGTTCGGGATAAATAAACGATGAGTGTTCCAATTCGTGTCGACCCGAAAGAATTTCGGGAGCCCGAAGGTCAAGTGGCGCGCTGGTAGGAATAGCTACAAGCCTCTGACCAGGACGACAACATACTAATGCCGACGCACAATCTCGTCGGTCCTCGAGACCTGATAGGGATGGTCCACCCGTTCAAGAACCTCACGTAATGACCCTAAAAATATTCCTACATCAGACGAGAAGACCAAAGATCAAAGGGACAACTCAAAGAGGAGACGTAGTTAAAATCGTCTCTGCAACTGCGGAGCCAAACCAATGAAGACAGAGATGGCAGCCACGAGTTGAGAAGCGCACTTTCTGTGGACAACATGGCCAAGATTATGATCGTCGGACGGAATGTTATACTATGAATTCAGCAATATGAGATTCACTCGGGAAAGAACCTGAACGCACGCAATCTTTTGGACGATTTTCTGGCTTCCAAAGCGTTTTATGGTTTTTTGAACGTTTTTAAAAGGACCATTTCTTAGACTATGTTGATAGAAGTCGTTCCAGTGGATATAGAGTAAGTGTTGAAATTCAAAGTAAAAACCTAAAAACTGGTTAGTGCGAAAAACTTCATGCAATAAACGCGCATAAAAATACCGACAGATGAATACATCAGAACGCCTAGGAATAGTAGGTGAGTTCTAAACTGATAGGTATCTCCATGAAGAGTGTGCAAACGAACGCCAATTAAAGTGAAATGGAGCCGATGGCCTAGGCTCGGTACCGGTGTTACTAAACGCGCAGCTGTTTAGTGTGCAATGCCATCGGCTTAAAGATATCTGTGGTTTGCACACACAGGGTTAATGATCCTTTGTAAATATTCGCAAACCATCTCGTATGGCCTGGCAATACGTCTGATGTGTTGCTGCGAAAGCAAATGGGTAGAGGAGATTGAAGTTGACTGTGCCAATGAGCAAACAAGAGTGACCATGTAGCGAAGACACTGATCCTAGTAGTGCTTCTTTGCACTATTAACGTTAGGTAGTGCTTACGATATCGCAGGGTCTGATGCCGGCTGAAAGGTACCGTGACAGAAGATGGATGAGGAGCATGCTGCTAAGTCTGATGAACTGTCTACGCCAGAAACCCGAAGTAAGCGTTGAGATACCTGACATCGTGCGGGAGTAAACTGCCGATGAGTGATGCGCTGGAAGACGTTAGTGGCTTGGGTCGTGAGGACGCACAATTCAAGGTGCACACCGTGCTGCTTACGACTGTGAAGGCGAAATCGTTGGAAAGATGTCCGAAAGGTGGCTAAAAGACAGAGCTGTCGAACAATACGATCCGAGAAAATTCAGTCAGACCAAATGCTGCGTCGGTGCATCGATAGCAGTATGACAAGAGGAGTCAGGGTCAAGATAGGTAAGGCCGTGCTAGAGTAGACTGAGCTAGCGGACATTATTTGGGAAGTGTGCGATGAGACTAACGCGCATAGGAGTGGTAAAATTTTCCGCAGAAACCCAGAGTAGCCATGGAGCAATCTGACGACAATGGCGTGCACAAACAACGATCCTGAGTGCGGCGAAACGTTTAGCTATGCAACGATGCAGATGGTGTGTCAAATGGTAGTAAGTAGAGGCTGCTGAAAGCCTATGGAAATGTCTGGGCGCAGGGGGTTCAGTGTGTCTGAGGAAGCTGAAACTGTGTGCAAATGTGTGAGGCTGCTTAGTCATGCGCCCGTACCCATCGTCGCCGGATGAATGGTTGGCAAGTATGACAACAGAATGGGCGGGGATGTGTATGACGATGGAACAATATCGCGATCAGCAGAGATCAAGGATTACAGTGCTATCAGTAACTGTATAGACCGCTGTCGCACAAAAATACGTACGAAACGTATAGGACGGGAAGGCGTGTTTAATAAGAACGCGGATACATCTAAGATTGGTCAAATGCTTATCAATCGGGCTTACTTAATTGTGGTGGCGACCGAAGGAAAACCGCTGGGGGAAAAACAGAACATGCATAACCCGGGCTCATTAAAATGTAATGGAGAGCCAAAACAAAATTAATAGTCGGACCCACCATCTGGAAACGCACCAAAGGCAGAATGACGTACCTGCGTTCATACCATTTCTAGTCATTCCGTTTAACTTTGTTTTAACCATTTCTATTCCGTCAATAAACGTTTCCTCTAAGCCAATCCAAGTTATTATTGCGGCGAGTGGCGGCGCGGGCTCCCGCACCTTCTCGTCAGGCCAATGGCTGTTTCGAAAGAATGATTGGTCGTCGGTCATTGAGCACCTTAAATAACTCATACTCGCGACTGACATATCACGAAGACATCGGCTTCATTTTTGACCAACCTGTAGCACGGATACTGTATGCTGAACAGCAATGTTTGTCCGACAGCGATCTGCCTAAAGCACTTGCCAGCCTCCGTGAAAGTGAAACCTAGAGACTTTTTGGGCAAGATGGGGTTGACAAGTTGTTCGCCTTCCGACGATAAAAGTAACTTCTAAAACTACCTCATAAGGGTCTCATGCTCACAAGCCATAAGCGGATTCGGAACAGATGGAAGGTCGTTCACCCTCGAGAAATACACAAAACAACTTGATCGTTTGGCCGACGTCTAGTGAACACATTTGTTTAAATACTGACGTCTTTGAGTATTGCACCTCAAATCTTATTTCAGGTTTGAAATCTGTGATTGGAAATTGCCAATCCTAGCATGCAGGTTGACCATAATTAAGGAGGCAGTCATGTTCGTTTTAGCTATAACTACCACATTTGTTTGATTATGTTCCTAGTCCTCCTTCAGTAGTCTCGAATGAACAGTTTGGTTTATCCCTTGTCTTCACTCTCGTTTCTCATCTCTTTCCCTCCACTCTGACTTTCCATCAGTGGGAACACTCCCGCAAAGTTTCAGTCTGAGCGTGGAGAGTTCTCCAGTAACAGCAGTGCAAAAGTCGACAGAGTGCGGCAATCTGTGTGTTACCACAACCGAGGGAACAGAAATGTGCAACCACTAGGCGTCCTGCGTATAGCGCCCAGAACAGAAAAGCAAGCAATCTTCATACGAAAGAAAATAGGGTACACAGTTGTGCAGAATAAACACGCCTCACCGGGTAGTGTCAAACTGTACAGGAAAATTGCGACAATATCAAGCCATTCTAAGGGGACGTTACAAATCGTTATATTTTTAAACCCACGTCATGCTCCAACACTTGCGAGTCCAAATGAAGCCCATTCGTTGTCAATAGGGGTGGTGGTGACCCTACAGACTTATCGATAAGCAAGCCTCAGCCAACTGAACCGTTGCAGATCACAACCGTAAGAAAATGGGCATCACTGAAACTCGTCACAGATCATGCATTGCAGGAAACAGATGTTGCTATCTACATAATAATAATAATAATAATAATAATAATAATAATAATAATAATAATAATAATA
>LUCH01000528.1:6471-42243 GCA_013368495.1 Paragonimus heterotremus
AACGACAAAGGTGGTCACAAATATGAACGCTTTAAAATTAACACATGAACAGCTGTGCTCGGTAAATTTCACCTAAATTAACACACTGACTATCAGCTATGGGCAAGCAAAAAAAGACAGTAAACTCACTCGGTTGTGGGTTACGTTTTGTCACCGTGAAATGCGAAATGAAATGCGAAATATGAAATGCGTGAAATAGGAAATGGCGTTTTTCCAGCTCATTTAGGAGTGCGGTTAGTAAAACGAATAGGGTCTGCTAGTTGTAAACATAACCGGCTTTGTGTAGGACGATGCACCACAATCAAACAATGCAATCTCTGTGCAAAATTCTGTAGTCGTCCGACGGATGTATCTGTAGGCTTAATGTATAAGGTATTAAAGTTCTCCTGGAGCCGGAGTCATAATTATAACTGCTTAAAATAACATTATATTGTTAATTTCGAAGACAAGGTCAGCTATTCACTTGTTTTTGATCTTGCAGATAAATGGGTATTGTTACAATTTTGACAAAAGTTACACGTAAGCCAGGAAAACCCAAATACTTCACTGATTGAATGGAAAATCAATTTCATAACGGATGCTCTCAATTATGAAACTATCAAGTCACGAATAAGAACTCATGTTATAGATAGCTGAGCAATTATGAGGTCGACCATGAGCAAATTCAACTGCACATGATGAGCCTGATATATATCGACTATTCGCGGTTTAATGACCTGAGTGCCATACTTTAATAACCCAAATGGTGGGGTGATACTTTTTTTTAACAGTAGGACTAACCGGATGTCTGTACTACGTATCTAACTCTCACGCAAAGTGAACATGCTTACCGAGATTCAGTAAGGGTTAGGTATAGCTTGCTGAAGTTTTCTTTCTAGTTGGCAATTTCCGAATAATAAATTAATGGCAACATCTCAAGACAATAAACTTCAGAGGATCGAATGCTAAAACTATGCTGTGTTCTTTGATAATTGGAATTCAGCTCACAAAACTGACTGCTCTGACCGTAGAAAACAGTCCCTTATGTATGCACAGAAATACGGATGTAAGTTGATCAGGAAGGCTTGTTACCCAAACCATACCATGTACTGACATGTTGCTATGCTTGATGAAATATAATGACCTGTGTTGCTACCTCAAAGCATATTATAGAAAGAATTGTTCAGTATAGGCTTATCCGTTTACTTGATGGAATAACACTGTTCATACCGGAAGTTAGGTTTTCAGTCCATTTCCGATTTGTGTACAGTCTAATATCCAACATATGATAGATAACTGAACTGACCAAATGTGTGTTAATGACGAAACCCAGGTAGAATAGAAATATATTCGAAATGCTTATTGAACAACAACCGCTAGCATTGGATTCGGTTCCCTTTGGATTTCCCATTACAGTACATATGCTACGCCCTGATATACCTTTCAGAACTGTTCGCCGGGAGACATTTGTTATGGAATTCCAACTGGTTAATCACCTTTCAGGTGTGTGGAAATACCTTTCTCTCCGCAGTCGTGAGATCTAGCTTCACCATCAGTTTTAGACGTTGAGGCCGTGATGAAGTGTGTTTAACTCGCATTTATTACTCAGTATCTTCATAACACCACATAAGCGTTTGCAGATATGTGATATGTAATCAGAAGGGTAATATTCCAAAATTACAAATTCCAAGTGTACGAATTTTGCTACATGTTAATGATGATGAATAATTACTGAATTCCAACGTGAACTGTTTGAGAAATGCTGCCGGGGCAGTCGATCCCCTGGATCATTTGGTGGATTCCATATGAGACAGTGGGACGGGTGGGTAACCGAGTCCAAATGTGAAATTTCCGAGCTCCTGGCGTGGCTTCGTAACTCAGCTGGTAGATCGCTTGCCGCGTAGAGGCATGGTGTTCCTGTCGCTGGTTCGAACCCGGCCGAAGCGTTGACTTTTCACAGTTGGGTCTCATTTAAATTACTGAATTTATCTAGGTAAGTTCAATTTGATAAAGGGAAATAAGGAAATTTAAGACGATAGACCTGTTGAGAATGTAAATTGAGAGTTTCTTTTACCAGAATTCTTATTTTACCTTTATTGGTCGTTGTCCGGTTTGTTCGTGACAATTACTTCGTTGTTTTCGTGTCATTCCGGTTCACTTCAATAGGGACCAGTATCGACTGCATTCTTTCAGGTAAGGGTGTATCGTAAAAGTTCATGTCTCGTCACTTCAGTAATGCAATTAAACATTAGCGAATTCCAGTAGAAATGACGCTCTAATTGATGGGTTTAATTAGCCGTCACAAACAATTTTCTAGTATATATTTTAAACATGTTTCAAGTGACCAAACAAGTGTATGTGTTTATGAATTCAGCAAATTGTAAAATGCTAGTGCTTTCAAAAGTTACTGACGTGATCTCAATATCTAGTGTGAACGTGTGTTACGTTATCCTGAGGTTACGATCTTACATCAACACAAAATGAATAATCTGAAAAGTATCCGATGAAGTTTGAAGTATGTTCAGTCTAAGTAAGTTTCCACTAGCACATAATAACACATGACAACAGCTTTTGTTCACCTTTCTACGAAAACGGCAGATTACTTACACAAAACACTAATTGAACCAGGGTCCGCTCTTAGGTTGTAAATGAAATTTTAAATAGACGAAATAGATTGCACGGTGTTCAACGATACAATGTTCAGTCGTCATTACATTTTGTGCCTAGAAAAACTAAATTATTTTTTATCGGAGTGAAGAAAACTGTGTTGACATAACATAACACCTATCTTCTGACAAATGAAAATCAGTTTTGCTTTTTACTTTCTTCAGTGGAAATTGTGTCAAGTTAAAGAAAACGAATTTTTTAGTTTGCCACTTATTGTCTAATGTCACGAGGATAAATACTCTTAGTGTTCCGTCTGGAAGTATAAGGTGTGTTTCTGGCTTGATACCATGATTTTTTAGCAAATACTCCCCTTTCTGAACATTTGTACTTCTTCAGTGAAGTTGTTTTTAATATAAACCGTGCACTCTGTATCGTAAACACCATTAAGATTGGTAGAATTTTAGACGGAGTATAACAAATCTCGTGAGTTTGTTCATACTTCAGCAATCAGTTATATAGTGTCGCTAATAGTAATAACGTAGAATGCCTATATAACGCTACGTATTTCAACTTTGAAAGCTGAAAGCATGGTTTTAGCCGTTCGTAGAACATTTGCCAGAAGAAAAAAATAAACAGGAAAACCACTTTAAAATAGCACCTGCGTAAGGAAGGAAATGCGTAAACAGCGTAACGTTTTCAGCGTCCAATCCTGCTCAATATGAGTCGAGCAAATAATGGCGTTTCAGAGTAAAATAATAAACCCTCCATATAAACAATCTGCAAACGGTTTACATGCTGTAAAAAGCTTTAATATTCAGGCAGTACATAACTTTTGGTAGAACTGTAATCATGAATTCTACTAGATACAACGTTCACATAAACCTATCGTGCTCATTCATTGTGTGGTTAACAAATATGAAAAGAATCTAAATAATGTCTCTTTAATTCTTTTCTTACGTGACAAATCATGAAGTTTTATCACTTTTCCCTTCAAATAAAAGTTTAAACGTAAATAACTGTAAGAATTGCATGACAAATTGAGGGTTATTAGTGGGTAATTCATTGCATATTTCTTGTTGTTTCTAATATATCCTGACAGGATCCATTATTTTGCTCACAGAGTTTGCCCGTAAATTTGAATTAAATGAACTAGAAAATTGAAATCCTCCCTTGCATCGACAGAATGTATGGTTGTGAAACCTTCCTTCATAAATTTCTTGACTTATTTCTGGGGCTAACTAGTGGGTTTTTCTGGTCAGGCAGTATAGTAAATTTCGCAAAGCAGTTTAGCTTGACATATTTTCTTTAATATACTCTTCTAAATTGTTTTCCCAATAGGTTGTTGTATTAAATTATTGGCTGAACTGCCTCAAATAGGTTGAAGTTGTGAATCGGAATTAGTACTGCAATACTAGAGCAACATGTTTTAGCATGAACATTAGTTGACTGAAATGTGCTTTTGCTGACACCATTCTAAAGGAAGCTAAACATTGTTTGTATGTAGCAGATATATGGAACATAACGTTATGTGTGTGTGAATAATCGTTAAAGGACATACAATGACAATAGAGCTATTAATGCCCGTGTAACACGTGCATTGTTAACGACAGATGTTGAGTAGAAAAATGTCAAGGGTTATGTCAATAGTTCTGCTAAACCTATTCGGTATGAAAACAGTTCAGAAATCTACAACGAACCATTTTGCTGATATTGACATGATGATTTTGATGAATCAATGAGAGTTCGAGGTAGCTTGGTTGATAGGAAGTGTGCTGTGATGTTTTTAAATGGCATATGATTCTCGGACTTTCTGTTACATTATCTGACTTGAAGCCATTTGCGACATTTGTGCTTCGGATACGAGCAACCAACAACATATTGTCAGCCGTGTTACGGTACAAATGGCCAACTTTAATTGGATTGGGAAATTCTTGTGTTCCCCCCAAAGGCTGCCTAGCCAATAACTTTCCGTGAGTTTGTTACCCAGTGTTCTTAAGTCGAAGTCAGCAGTCTCGTGGAAATAGACAGACTAGTAATAAATCACTCGTTTCATAACTGTCAATGCACGGAATAATCTGCCCATTTAGATAATGTTCACAAATGCTTAAACATCGCTCGAATTACCCCATAACCAAGTTCATCTGAATGAAGAAGGCGCTTTTCTGTGTAACGAGATTACTACCGATACGGTTTTCTCTAGGGAAGTGAAGTAGAGTATTTTGTCTTCCGAATTTCAAAAAGCGATGAAGAATAAAAAATAATGACAGGGAAAAAACAAACAAAACTTAAAATCCATATCTCAGGCGACAGACCAATAAGACTCGACCAACCATTAATCAGTGGAAACTATGCAAGTTTGCTTATTTTACTGCTTCATCATATTTATTTCACACAACAGACGTTCCGGAGTCTTAGCTTGACGTCGTTAGTGGAAACGTTGAGACCTTGTTTAAATTCGTTAGTTGGTGACACTGATACACTTGCATGTGCTAGGTAGTTCCAAATTAAACAAACCCAGATGCCGATCGAGTGTTCTTGGTGATTTAGGAGATCATTTCATCTTGCCTTCTTAGCAAGTCTACCCAGAGAAGCTTCTTATAAGGATGGAAGCCAAGTTCCTGATGAGAGACGAATTTATAGAACGACCATAGCACCAAAATAATTTATATTTTGATGTATCGCTAGTGTATTCAGAATTGTCCTAACATATTCAGCGTGCCTGTACAAGGTAGTGGAATAACGTTTCTATTCGACTCTTTGATCTTTCGTTACGACTTTGCTAGAAAGTAATACTTTGAACAGGGTATGGTCAACAAGCTTAGCTGTTCACCATAAACAGTCTTTGGCGTGTGGTTCTGAAGTCAGGTATCCATCAACCATTTGGTCAGGAAACCACTATTTATTTTCTGTAACCTGTGCAAAGTGATAAGTCCCTAGCAAAAGAACTACTGCAGATATTTAACAAAGATAACGAGTTGGACCGCAATAATTGTACCAAAAGGAAATCTTCAGGAGGGATGTTATTAATTTTTGTGGTTGAGTCCCTGGTAATAGGACGATGAACAACGCAACATGTGTGGATAAAATGAAAAGAGCTTTTACATCTGATACTCAGTAAAAGACAACCCGGAGGCTGTTCTACGTGACATCACCGATTTTCGAATAAGCATGTGAAAATTGCGTGCGTTTTATTGATACCGTTGATTGTTTATGCCCGAAAAGAAATGGTTTGCTAGAAGTTTATTGTCCTGGAGTATATTTCCGACAGCTCAGATCTTAATGCTTTGGTTGGTCTATTTGCCGGGCGTTGCAGAGTTACTTAAAAGTCCATCGATCAAAATATAAAAACCTGGTGAATGCAGAGTCTAAAGTTTGTCAAAAAGTATAATGTCCGTGTAGTATACAGGAATTTTGTACTTTACAATGTATTTTCTTCGTGCAAAGACCCACTCAGGGCGTCAAGTCTTGTTCGACTTTGAGACTCAGACAGAATGTTTCAGTAAATGTTTGATAGGGTTTCTGGCAGGGGATAATCAGGAAATTTTTGGTTTACTTCCTTCATTTTACCTTCTGTTGGACAAAAATGTACAGACGGAGTTGACCTCCGATGACTAACTTAGTCGTTGCTTAAGAAGAATGCAACTTTTACGACCAACTTTCGACACTTTAACGCAGTTGCACTTGACCAGTCATCGCCTCATTAACGACTATTCGACTTGTCACTTTTCCTACATGCCTGTTTACCAATCACTACCCGGTTTGATTGGGCACAACCCCAAAACAAGGCGCATGAGTCGGAATAAACAACATTATAAAGGGAGACTTGCCACGGAGCTGCAGCACTTTCGTCCGTCTTCATTAACTCCCCGTTGGTCGACCTTTGCTGCAAATTATTGACCCTACCCTTGTTCACATGCTGCTATTCAACGCTAGGGTGTGTACTTGTTGTATTCAGCTCCGCGTCCTTTAAAGTATCTAGTAAAACATCTGCTATCCGGCAATGATCACTCAAGCTCTTCCCGGTATTGTTTATAGCAAGGCAATGTGCAGTTAACTCTTTTAGGAAGGCCGTTAACGATACGATAGGGAAAGTAAACTCACTGCTGCTGACTGAAAGACATCAAGCTAGCCATTTATCGACTCACAATCATCTTGCACTGTTAGAATCCCTTTATCTCTCCCAGCTGCTTGTTTTGATATTTACTCGATCTTCTTTAATGTTGTCAACTTTCGAGCAGTCCCGGTTTCGCACCGACCCAATCATCACAGTGCCAATGTTGCGAGTCTAGCCAAGAATTTCACATTCAATTTGCCGACTCCACAAGTAGGTAGACTGTCAGGTGTGTGGTAGCTTCTGTCGGTTTTTTAAACCTGATAAATAATTTAGTAAGCAGGCGGATTAAGTATATTCAACTAATGTCAGGTTGTTGCATAATGTGATAACACAAACCACGGTGACACCACAAGTTAGCTGCCTAAATTATTCTAGATGCACTGAGTATTCAGCGACATTCATCTCCACGAGAGCCAGATTTTGATAAATGGGAACATAAGGCAACTCTTGCCAGACGGGAGCTCTCAAAGTATAATTACGCGATAAGTCACTTCGTATTACACAGAAAAGCAAAGTTTGTCAACAGACAAATCGAACACCATTAACACAGTTATGTTATCATTGGGAAACACAGATCTGTTGAAAACTACGTTTATAATATATAGTAAGCGAATGAGTTTTGGCAGTTTCTAGAGGTAAAAATTAAACAATAAAGCAAGAGGACAAGTGACCTGAGATGTTGCCTGGTCGTTAATTTTGAAGTTTATGACGCAGAGAACAGTCAGTTAACTCTTCAGCACATAACAGCAACAGGTGACACAATTGTGTGCTGTGTTCTGAAAACCTAAGGCTTGGCAGCTACGGTAAAAAGTATTTAATTCAAACCGTTTTTCGTACATAGTTTTGGAAGTAGGACATAAGCACGCATTTGAGTCGACATTGGTATTGGGCAGAACTGTTCATTTTGTACTCAGCTATTCTTACAAAATTAAGCAACAATTTCCACATCAACGAAATTCAAAGCTGAATGCATTGATGACAGTAAACGCTTTCACCTATGTTGTAACTTCGCGAGATGGTGTGGTCCAGAGTGCTGTTAGAACTTTATTCCGAATCATATATTATTAAATACATCTGGACTGTTCTTTCTATGATTTATGCTTATGTGTTGCATTATTCATTAGTACTGAGAACAATTTCAACATAGTTTGACTTTTATTGCCTTCGTCCCCTAAACCGAAGTTACTTAGGTGTACCCATACAATGAACACAAACCAGCAAGTTTTGGCGAACCAAATGTACATCAACTGTTCGCCGCCTGACTTGCTGGGCGCTGTTTTTGGTCATTAATAATTGATATTTGTTTTATCGTATTGTTATAATATACCATGAAATATACAGGCTGCTGGGTTCAAGCATATCCCACATTACGGGCCGGTGTTTATTTCGGCATTGGTTTCCATTTTTACAGCATTAAAAAATCATTTACCCTTCCTTACATGACAGTAACATAATAAGTCACGGAAAAATGATGGCAAAAGCCACGTTTATTTTCGGAAATTATCAGTTGTTTGAACTAATTATTAAACATTACCTTCCCTTATGGATCTGTTTGTTGAAAAATGTGGAGTATTAAGGTCATTTTTGCGCCCATGAGGTCAAACAAGGTGAGAATGAACTGGTTGCTTCTCACAGTAATCATCGATAAGAAGAACATGCCAATCGACGAAGCTAATTTTTGTCGAATTTTCGAAATTTATTACAGCAACCACCTCTCAATGTTTCAAAAATTCATCTTTCCTAAAATGTTTTCTCTGAGAGGAAGTTTGACGGACATCTTTGAAATATGAAGACTCCATACGTCAAAGCACTTCCGGTTTTATGCCTTACATAGACCGTTTGCTGTTAGTGACTGTATATGCATCAAGTGTTCAAGAAACTCGACCTATGTTCATCAGTATACCAGGCTAGATATTTATCACTTTGGGAAAGAGTTTTCTATTGTTTGTTGAAGAATAATGTCTAAGCAGACCAGCGACTGTCACAGCACCTTGTAAAAGTAGGCCATAATTTCTTATTTTTTTTAACAATCTTTCCTCATTGATTCTTACTGATGCATTCTAAAAAGCTTCCAGAAAAGCGCAGTTGCGGAGTAAACGAAAGGAAAGAATGTTTATCCAAGACTGACAAAATTTCTACGGTGCGGACATAGTTGATTATTTAATTATGATTTCTGAACTAATACTAGGAAGTGACGCTTGACAATTGGCTATCATCGGCCGCAAGAAAGAGCAATACAAACTGTTTGCAGTACAGCCAGTCTGCGACGTGAATTACATACATCAGTCCAGGCTGGACCACTGATGGCCATCAACGTAATTTTGAAATGTTTATATACCTTTCATTCACTGACTTAACAACTGCCTTCGATAACAAAGTTGTCTACTAATCTTATTCTTAACACTGACACCTCTAAACTGGATTCTTTTGTGAGTCAATGGGACCTGTTATTACATCTGAAAGTGGAGTGTGGACACCAGGAGGTTGCTACAGACGTGTACAATTATTGGCACGTGTGTAAATTAGGGCGGTGTTGCGGACGCTCCGGAAGATCGAGCTGGAAGCTCTGCTGCCAGTGGCTGATTTTATGTGAAACTTCTCGATGACGTGATGTTTCCCTATATCGCTGATATGTTTTAAAGTGCCAGTAGAGTAATACACTGACAGTTCAAATTTGATCTAGATTTACACAATTCACTCGCAATCGTTCGATTAGCGACAGAAGCCGAGTGATTACCCATTTATGGCAGCAGTTGACCCGAACTCGTTTCAAAACTGTCTGTTCTAATTACTGGTTATGATATAACTCAGAAATAATAGAAATTGCACAGCTAGGTCAACCTATCCCTGGTCACCAGATAAAACTAACCGAAACCTCGCGTCGTACACACAATTGTGGGAGTTCGGTTAATGCATTCTGCTGATTACACGAAAGTTCATCTCACTTGGCCGAAGAAGTCTGGGTTGGTATTTATCCTCAATGCTAGGAAAGTGAATTTCAACCTCTGTCTTTCAACCAAGATGTATGTCGGGTTGTCCTCAACTTTGAATTTCCTCAACATTATACTGGCTGTTACAGTTTCCTACAACACAGATTTTGTCACCATGGGTGCATGTCTCTGATCTCATCCCACAAAGTTAAAGCCAGTTATTTTTCTCTCCATTCCGTATGACTTCACTGTGGTATATCAGAAGACATCTATATTACATCATACTTGTATACGAATAAGTTCGACATAATTTAAAATATTAATGAAGTCACGTCAACAGATTAAGTTTTGTCAACAAACAGCACGGCTCACTCATTAGGTGGCTAAACACGAAATATGAAACAGCAAATTGCACCGTTGGAGCCTTGGTTATGAGTGGATTACTCCCAAGTGAACCACTATAGCAAATATAACAACAGTTTGTTGGTATGAGATAGACCATTTTCTGCCATCTGTTATTCGGTATTTGAATTACAGGATCCGTTCAATCACAAAAATACTGCAGGGTTTCAACAAAGATATGTTTGCGAAAACGAGTTTTAAAAGTTTGGATCCACTTTTTATTGAATCAGCAGACCTGTATTTTACTTTCCTTCAGAGATTGTAAAATTTCTAAAATAAAACAGAGTGAAATTAAACCTGGCTTAGTCATTATGAAGTTTCATTTCAGCACACGACATAGCCATAAGCTACAAACTCACCTCATAGGATGAGGGTTGAAATCCTAAAAGCTGCAATCATCGGCTGCTCAACGGCATCGATTCAGACTGTTTATTTGCAAAGCAAACTAGCCTGTGGATGTGTTTTGTGTTGTAACTTCTTAGGCTGGCTTCAAAACAAGCAAAGCAAACATGCAGTTCCAACCAACGATCTTGTGGGAAATTCCACATTATAACAAATGTCACGATTTTTTAAACAAGTCCTCAATTGGTCCTGGTCAACGGATAACACAGGTCAGAAAAACGACACCAAATATTTCATTCAACCAGCCGATAAGATTAAACACACTTCTTATACCTTGGAATTTATAGCTTCTCGTCCTCTTGACAAATGTACTAGTAACTGATTGAATGCTTCATCCATTTTCTCATGATGAGTGACTCTTAGCTACATTACTCCGACTCCGTTTTCGGTTATCTTGTAGTCGGAAAAACATTATGGTACGTAAGACTTAAAGGTATCGTTCGAAGTCTGTTTAGAAGGCTTGTATACCAAAATATATTTACTTGTAGGCTGTTGGGTGTGTGCCTAAACCTGTCGTCTACAAATCACACTGAAATATCTATTCAGTGCTAGTTTGCGTAATTTTATTGCGAAGAGTTATGGGGTTTGACAGCTACTTTCAATGCGTTGGACGCTTTTAACAACCCCACTGTTCATCTTGAATACAGCTGTCATGAAGTTATGAACGGGCTATTCTTACGGAAGTGAAATTAAAAAGCATGGCCTAAAGGTTCACGCTGGGAGTCCGTGTGGCTTTTCTCAAATAGATAAATGCCTATGGTGAGGTAAAGTTTGAAAAGGCCATAATACAATCTTCTGTTGATAATATATATTCCTGTTCAAATGCACATCACTGTTTCAACTGCTGTAAGTATTCGAGCCGTTATTTATGCGTAAATGCTAATTCTTCGTGTACCTTATCTCGTTCTTGAAAAGCAGTTCTTCTCATTTTTTTAGCTGCACACATTTCAGCGGTTATATTTTTTGCATTATTTTATTGTGTTGGTTTATTTTGTTCACCGTGTTGCTTGGTGAGAGCTACAGCATAAGGTTACCATGTTACAACCTCTGTTCCAAACTTTCAAGCTCGATCAAGACTCCTATTCGAGAAGCTGAAAAGCCAGCAGGGCATCATTTCGTGAACATTGAAACAAATGCAGTAGGATTGTTTCTTGCAACCATACCTAGTTTACTTATGGTTAACATTTAAAAAACCATCTTTATTTGTTACTATTAATTGCGTATAGTTGATGTTTTTAAGGTAATTTTGAACGTGACTTGTTCCTCACTGCCTGATTTGTAACATATGGAATAATTAGAGTTAATGTTTTGATAAAACCTTTCATGATATGACGTCATTTCTATAAAACAGCTTGTGGTGTAAAACGTCATAGAACGCTAAGCAAGAAGTGCCTAGAGACTTGTCATGCCTGATTACCTGTCAATCCAGTCACGCGTTAAATACGCCTGGAAAATTCCACAAACGACATTCGCTCACATTCAAATGAACAAACGTTCGTCACTCACACTGAATTGTTTTCAGTTTATCGAAAGATGATTCCGTTTTATTATTGCACATTTTATAATCAGCCTCCCGCTTAGAGTTAACAAGCAGATGTGCACACAAAGCCGCAGTATAACAGCAGACTACCGAATAGACACGAGCTCAATCTCAGAGCCGTGGTAGATGATTTTAACATTATTCATGCCTGTTTAGCGGGATGATTCATGCTCTATCAGTATGACACCTTGGATGCTCTCGGACAAAAGATCGAGATTACTTTAACTCATCTTATATCCTTCTTGCCTAACGGTACCCTGAATTTTGTGTGGTTCGTTAGCAAGTGTAATTAAAGGAATTTCGGATAGAAGGCCAGATTATCCACTGTAACATGTGCAATGTGGGCAACAGGAATCACACTTTTCAACTAACAACTTGAAAAATAACTCCAGCTGGTCTGCTTGATGACAAAGTTGGCAGAATTCTCACCAGTATGCTAATCTTTGAATTGGAATTTCAGTCGTCTTAAAGCCTCATCATTCCAATAAAACAACTGGTTTTCGTATTGAACAGTATTACTGTTTGATAATTGTTGTTTTCAACACATGAGAGCGACTCCGTCCGCAACACATGCATTTTTAAAACACTGAGTTTCCTTGATCCAGTTCACCAGCAACGATAGAAGACATATACCGCGAGATGTTAACATTCCGTTTAATCTCTTCACTCATGAACATAGAACATTGGAACATAAAGGACATGCGAATAGCAACAACAATAGAAACAACTAACGATTGGGTTTACACAAAACAGGGACTGTTATCACTTTCAGGGAAGACAAACTGCGTGAATCAACAGTTTACGCACACAAGACCGGACGGCGAGTATTGATTAGCATGGCTTGGGAGAAGGCAACCAACTTCGGATTCCGACTACGCAACAACACTTGAAACGAATTGGTGGGGTCAACAACGTGACCTGTTTCCATGGTATGCTTTGCTATGGATGAAGTCGGGTTTCGTCTCATTCGTTCTGTTGCCATTGCCTGTTGCGCCATGGCGCGCACCAACCACTTAGGCAAATGTTAAGCCATTCTTTATCGTAGGTACCGATCTGTTCTGTCGATATAGACGTCACCGCAACTGCAAGTGAGCTGATAAATTACATGTGAGACAGAACATTTCGGTAGGACACGATTGTGAATAAGCTGAGCGACACTCCCAGTTGTGAGTTGCAACCGCAATTCAGTCGCAGGGTATGTACGAGTTAGAGCAGACTGTAATTTTCGACTTAAATCATTGTGATATGATTGCCTATCTGTTCCACTGTTTTACGTTCGTGACTGCAGAGAGTAAACGAAATGTTAACACTTGCCAACTCTAGGTTCTAAGGCAGTTTAGGTCAGTGTTTATTTTCCGGCTACACATACCAGCCTTACGCTTAGATGTCACAAAGCGTAAGCCATCTTTGATGGAAGGTAAGTTTAGTTTTGTATGATGAAAATGAGTTTTCACATTTTCTAGTAACCTAACCAATCTTTGTTGAATGCATTATGTTAGGTTGTTACGATAGGGGAGTAAACAGTTTTCCTTGATTGACAATAAGAGAATGAAACCATCATGGTCGCTGATAATCCCTTTCTACGCGTCATTCGCACACTGGTATCCAACTTACCGTCTCATGTTTTTTCCAATCAAACTACGTAGGTTCCTAGTTCACGACAACTCTGTGTAAAGATAATGTACTAAAAACTGCCGATGTTTTGCGTTTAGAAGGTAGCCTTTTATGCTCACTTGATTAAATGTTTGAAATATTATGGTCAGTTCTTCGACTATTTCAAAAGGATTAAATAGCACCTAATATTTTTCACCGTGACACACTGCACTGGGACAGTGATAAGGCGACCCAATGACGCTTAAGAACTATACCCTTATACTATTATTGGGTCTTATATATAATTCCCGGAATTCATTTGATACTAGGCGTTGTCAGTACCTTGACAAATGTTCTGGTTGAGGGCCTGTTCACAAATTGTATCTGCTGACTAGGTAGTCATCAATACTGCTCGGAATTTTTCATGGTTGTTTCTAAGACCATTTTAACTTTGTGGTTTTAAATAATATCATTATTACTGGATCAGCTTCAATACAAGCAGATAAGCATTGGTTACAATTTGGTGCAGAAACCTGTGTCGTATGTTGATGTATTTATAAATGTTGAATTTGCATTAAAACGCATTGCCACAACATAACCTGACGATAAGTATTTTATCGGAAATTTAATATTATCGTTAATGATAGAACCTCATTGTACAAATTCTCATTCCGGAAGTTTCGAGTGTATAACCGAGCTGGCTCAAACAGATAATTAGTTCTGATCTACACGATTTAATAATTAGCTGAGCTCAAATGCTACTGGTAATGGATTCAGAAGATTGACGGGACTTGATGTATTGGGTTCGTGGGTACATATTGGCCAATGCTGTGTATCAGACGTCCGCCCGACGGATAAGTTCAGTGTTCCCAAACTGTTCAACTTGAATTTGGAAAGAATACATCAACTGCCATTTATTCCCTCGGATGAAACAGAAAAAATTCATAAAATTTTTACGAAAAATGGCCTTCAGATGTTCTCTGTTCAGTAACACTAGTTTATATATTCATATACTCCCAGAGGCTGTGACCTGGTCTGAATTGAAAAGCAAGTACAACCTGTCATCTATTCCTCCGGTCAATTCCAGCAGGTTACCTTTTAAACCGATTGTTATTTGATACTACACATTCACAAATTAATGTCTTCTAACATGTGGTGCATTTCCAATGCTGTCCATCTCACCTTTTGACGAAATTTTCAAAATGAATTAGAGCAGGCATCTAAGATTAATTGGTCGCTACTCCAAAACAGTAGAACACTGACTGCCAACCGAAGTGTTGCAATCCAGCCCAAGATGCACTTGTTACGAATTCTGGAGACATTTGATTCGTTTGCGAATTAAATAAATGCAGTCGGTTTCTGAAAGTTTACATCTATCCCACTAGTCATTATCACAATAAATGGAAGTGAACAAAGCATGTCTGTTCAAACCGATCGATAAAGCCGTGATCAGGACTGCCCAGTTTAGTTGAAATTACCTTCTTAATTGAACCGACTGAGTTCGTGTAGACGTTCGAGAAACTTGAATCGATCAGACTGAAAGCAAGTCACACATGCTGGCAACCTGTGCATTCAGATATACACTTTAGTTAGCCTGCTTTGATACCGCCTATTCTTCTTTCTAAATGATCGAAGAAGTCAAGCGCCACCGATAGATGATTGTGACCAAACATTTGATTATGCCCATTTGGTCACGCCTATTGTGAATGTACTGAATTCATGGTGAACAGGCCAGTGATACATACACAAGAGTCAGTATGCAAAGTCTAACCCTGATAAAGATCTAACCTACTGGTGAATAAGAGTGAAATTCAAGTGTGATGCTTCTTTTTGATGTAGGCTAGCCGACGTTCTCATCTAAGTGCAAAGACTGCAGTTGTACGGTTGGTATTAAGTTTGAAATTTGTGTGATAATTTCGCTTCTACTTTATTTACTGCCTGAATGCCAATTTCGGGGCAGTTACTTTCATTAGTTGGTTGCTGACCATTTGTCCATTTGGTTCACACCAATGGTAAGAACATGATGACCAATAACCTTTAGGACGTTGTGTTCACTTATGTTCACAGTTGAAAAAGCCGGCTCTTATATTCCGCCTATTGGTGGCCTATCAAGGATTCGCAAATCAGATGAACTCTACAGATTGATAGTTCTACACCGCATCACTATAACTCATTCATCTATACTTTAGTACCCGTGACCTGAGTAACCTGCTAATGGTTAGAGATAAAAATATTATTGGCTACAAGTTTATTCCAATGATGCCTTCTCACTCTTCATAACACTTCTGTCAGGATGGGCAATGTTCATAAACCGGGCTTGCATCCATTAACACTGATATTCACATTGTGCGTTCATCTCGGCATAAATTCGATCACTTGGCATGAAGGAAACAGATAAGGTCGCTCAACTGGTAGAAGGTCGTTTAGAGGATTTGTCAACGACGTTCGTTCTTACTGCGAATAAGATTGTGCCAATTTTCCGTAGCTTGTTACAAAACGCTGATCTTCATTAACCCTAGAATGCAAAAGTTTTACATCGGATGCGGAAATAGACAGACAATTTGAACTGTGAGTCGTTTCAACAGTTACTGAAAATCAGTGTGGGCTGTTCAGTATGCGAACCTTTTACATTTCCATCCCTTGTGTCCTGGAAAAAACTGCCATTTGTTTTCAAGTGTTCACTGCAAGTTAAACTTGCCTCAGTGTTGTACTGGGAGGTGGGCAGCGTGTAATCGCTAATCTGCTTCGAGTAAACACATCCGACTACATTAGTGGTAAGGCCTCTCAAGACGTGGCCACAAAACCGGCAAGCAATCGATACATCCCGATAAAAATCAGTTTTTACGGCTTTTACGTATAAATTACATGGTGGCCAAATGGAATTTAATATTTCTGTAACCGCTGTTTCGGAAAGCAAATTTACTGGTACGATAATGTTCAGTTAAGAATGAAAATTACAAAACGGCCGCCCATAACCATTTGATCTTCGTTCATCTAGTTGCCAATTGTCCTACAAGGAACGACGAGAAATTCCTCCAAACAAATAGGCAATACCACATATGTGACAGGAGAGTACGAATAGTATTCAGTTCACAGCGCAGCTTGCGACTATCTTGACTGCGACCAATTCATTTTTGTTCTAAACTCAGCAAAAATGACGACACATTATGTGATTGCAAACATCTCACATTTCTGTTAAAGAAGGATTTTATAAAACCCTTCAGACATTGTTTATAATGAGCAACTGCAAACCGAATATAGAAAGTACTATCGTTGTGATGTCTCACTTGCTTACTTGTAATGTAGGCAGTCTGAGCGACCTCACGCTTCACGTTATTGGCATGCAGCCACAGTTCCGTTGGAAGCAAGTTCCCATAATCGAACGAACTACTCACTATTTATTAGTTTGGAACCATCAGTGAGAGATTAATTCTATTGGAGAGCTTAGAGTAATTTATGCCCGGCCTTGTGTATCCTACTTAAAGTGTTTGTACACAGTGATGTGTTCTCTTAGAATGCATGCTGTTTGTAGTTTTAGGCTATACTAAATACGTCGAAGGACACTTTGTGTGACGGCGAAACGCTGTTCGATTTTCAAACCATGTCCCTCAGTCGAAGCTATTCGCCTGAACTTACCCAACCGTTTTTAAGTATATGAAACACTTCGCCAAAAGTTACTTTTTCATGTAACACTTTCTCATCCCTTATTCCACCCATGTGTAAAAAGGAGTGTTAATAATGTCAAATCAACATTATAATTGGGTCCCAGTAGGTGACATAGCATTGAGATCAGACACAAAGTAAATGCTGAGGTCACTGGATATTGGCACTGACGATTAGATCAGAGAGCTGATTTCCTCATGCATTTTGGTCGGTTGGTTTCCTCAATTCAAATTCGTATGCCCACGGTCGTTGATTGAACTTGTTGGAATCTAAATGGTAACGTTTGCGAAACATGATTGGGTCAAAGTGGGAACGTTTGCGGAACATAATCGGATCAAAGTGAGAACGTTTGCGGAACATGATAGGATCGAAATGGGAGCGTTTGCGAAACATGATCGGATCAAAGTGCGAACGTTTGTCTTCAACCAGACCGTAGTATCTTGAGTGAGAGGATGGGGATTCTTCGTCAGCGTATCGCGAGTAGATAGGGTATTCAACTTCATTCGCATGTTCGAATTTAATTGGCACCGACTGAAATTTGAACAAACGTAGATAAAATGCAGGTTACGTTTAATTCGAAAAACGTGACACGAAACTGTTGTAAAATTGTAGAAAAAAACCTACGGACCTACTGAGATCTGACGTTACTAGCAATTCACTTTTACTCACCTTGTGTGCTTAAGTGTGCTTAAGAGCGGATAATCCTGCACTATGTCATTATTTTTTCCTAGTCAGAAATTTCTAGAAAATTAACCGAATAAGACATGAAGTCTGAATGTGGGATTACACAGACTTTCAAAACGAGGGTTGATAGCTGTAAACTTACATACAATTGACCTGCGCGATAAGTTTGGCGAACTGAGAAGAAATTTAATTGCTAGATTCCACCGACTGGTACAACTTGATAGTTTACTCAACATTCAGTCCGCTGACTGCATTTGATACATTCGGATTATCCGTGTCTAGAATCGTCATAACATATGTTGTAATATCTCATATATATTTTATAATAATACAACTAGTAAACCGTAGTGTGATGTTATTCTGTAAAGTACAGATTTTATGTCTTTATTAGTAGCCACATGCATGTGGAATCCCTAATTTTTTAACTGAGGTATGCTTAATTTACTGTTAACACAATACAGATTATATCTTCCATACTGCGCACTCAGGTTACTTGATGGTTTGTGAAACCTTACCACAGACAGTAAAATAGGAATGGTGATCAAAAGCAAATATATTTTGCCAACTACACTGGTCAATCCATGAGATGTAATATCAATAACTTGGTCACGCAAACTCGAAAACAATGGAATCAAAAACAGTCGAAGATTCATTAAGTCAACTGTCAATTCTTAAAAAGGGCAAAGAGAAACTCACATCAGGCAGATGGGCAGCGTTGTGGCTGACACTGAGGAGAAAAGGTAGCATCAGCAGAATCAAGTTTCGGTCAAACATCATTGGGAGAGCTTATCACGGATTAGACTTGCTCCCTAAAATCGTGTCATCACAAGCTTATATACAATCATATTCGAAAGATGTGTGGGTGGAGAGTTTTGATAAAACATTCTAATTGGTTCTGCAGATATGAGCATCATGTGCGGTAGTACAACAGCTAGGCTATTTTCACAAGTTACACAGTGTTCATACGTACAGTGTCGTGCAAAAACGAGTATCCGTCTTTGTGTAGATATTTTTCGAATGTCTATTGCTTGTGAAACAGTGATGCTTGGTAATGGGAATATTCACAAATAAAGGTAGGTGATGTTCATCTTACCTTCCAGTGTGTAGTGTCCTATTTTAAATTAGTGCGGTTGGCTTGATTAGAACAAAGTGGCCATCGTAATCTCTCACTACGTTTCGGGATGATTAGCCATCAGACCGTCCTTAGAATACAAAGGAACAGTGCGTGATTTTCATGTTGTAAATTTTTACTGAGTCAGTTGATGTTTGGTAGTTTACAATAGATTGAAGAAGATAACCGATTTTCCTGGAAGTCTGACTTAGCATACTTTCTAAGTGTGCGGTGTTGTTGAAAATGTATCATAAGTTGGAACTAATCGACTTGAGTTTGATTGCCCTCGGATTTGTGGTTGCTGAATCTTCCAGTATATTTGTTTGCTGCCGGTGGGACTCAGGAATTGCTTATAACAATTACAAGTGGCGAATTCAGATTACTAAAACGAAGTGAACACGGAAATGGACATCGTATGTTTTGTTCTCAAGCATTTTTTAAATAGTTGGCATATACTGTATGAATGCACAACGCTTGTCAAAGTAGGTAAACTTACTATATCACTGCAAGAGAAGTGTTTCTATCCGATGAATTTCTGTAATAAAACGATATATTTTGTTGTACAAATTAGTAGACATTTGCGATTAAATTCCACTGTCCCATTTTATACACCTAAGAGGGTATAGTTAGCAAGTAATGTCTATATGTACCAGCAAAATTACATTCAACCCTCATGGTCA
Organism: Paragonimus heterotremus; assembly: GCA_013368495.1. Taxonomy (NCBI): domain Eukaryota; kingdom Metazoa; phylum Platyhelminthes; class Trematoda; order Plagiorchiida; family Troglotrematidae; genus Paragonimus; species Paragonimus heterotremus. The sequence goes on from LUCH01000528.1 coordinate 26,177, forward strand.
CACTTCTACTTTAGTATTCAAGTTATTAACGGGTATTTCAAAACAAGTGTCACGCTGAAAAGATGTCCGATGACCTTCGAATGGACAATTATTAGACTACCAGTTTTTCACAATCCCATTTTATACGATTTTGGTGATGCAGCCTTTGTATCAGCAGTTAAGGATAAGATCCATTCATCTAGATGCGATGTTTGTCACTTTTTTAACGGTGTTTCCTCAGCAACCCAACAGTATTATTTTAATGTTCAGGCGTGCTAAATGATGGGCTTGCATTTGTGGGCCAACCAAATTTGCTACGAATAACACCTCGTCAAATTTTTGCATTTGAATGAATAGGCATTTAAAGATAGTTTTGGGTGATTGTTTCAAAATGTTGATTCAGCATAAGCTAACTAGATATAAGAAACCCGATGGCGGTATCGTTTTGTTGTCTGGCCAACTGACTACAACCCATTACATGAATTTATTGCGCAATATAGAATCTTACTGTCCCAAAGGAATGAGTAAATTTTGTTGACCGTCATCATCTCTATGGTTAATTGTTTGTACGGTCATCTAACCTGACGAATATATTAAATAGTTGTAGAGGTTAAACTGTAGAGAAGCCTCTGAATCGTCGATATCGGTTTATAATCCTTGCGAATCAACTAAACTGTCCTATCAAAATAAGACGCATGAGAACCCTCACTTCACCATAATACAAACACAACTTTGTACCATTATAATACAGTAAAAAGCTGTGGAGAGATATGACAGAACGAGACGAACTGGAAGATAACTTAGATAACTAGATGAACATGAAGCACTACATGAAATAAGCCATTTTGATGGCATGTTTCTGACGGAGTGTTTCATCCCGTAATGCGGATCGCCAACCGGCTTCTGAACATACTAATTTTCAAAAGTTTGTTCATCAAAATTTTGAAGTTTACCTGTTATATTAGTCCCAAATAATCTGAAGACCGGAGGACTCTTCAGACATGTCCGTTACAGAATAAGCTAGTTCTTTTTTGACCAAAGGTTGGGGAGTTTCTGCACAATTTGCATAATGAGCAAGTGAAAGACAGTTGCGCCCAGTTGACACCCAAATACCACTCATAAATATTCTCTAATAAAGGCGTTGAGTTATTATTATCTTGTATTAGAGGAATTCAATCAGAAGTTTGAAGGCCGGAAGGTGAAGTCAATGAGATACTGCTACTTTGAGGCTGGAACTCTTAATTTGGTTTTCGGTGTTTCGCCAACAAGTGGATCGTAGAGGTGACCTTGGATATTTCTACTGTCAGCATCTTTAAGGTTAACAAAAGATCAGTCTACCATGTTACATGTTTTAGAAATTATAATGATGATAGTTTGCTCTTTTATGAACTTCACTTTAGTGATTTCCACACTAACACAGACTAACGTCTAAGTACGGAGAACAAAAAGTTAAACCAGGTATCTTTTTGTGTGGTGCTGGTGATACCGGAATAACAAATGGTTTTCACTAACAAGGTCTTTTATAAAATAATGTGGTAACCATCTATTGCATCGTTTTATCGCTTCTTTAAATGAAGTGGAACAAGTCATCAACTCCGATGCTGTTGTGGTAATTCTACTCTGTGGAAACAAAGTGTTTCATCAGTATCACTATTTGTAGGTGGACAGTACAGGTTGCTAATGAGCAACATACAACATTTATCCTGTAGATGATGTCATCACTCGAGTGTACGGGAGAATTATGTCTGATTGACAAAGTTTTTGTCCAGCAGTCGATGCAGGTATGGTTAGAGTAGTACTAACAGCTGACTCAAATGCTGCTCATTTTTACGATGACATAATGCGATACAAGCTTGTACGTGATGACGGTCCCTTTCATAAAACTGATCTTCAACCCCGCAATCTATTGAAAAATCACATGATATCGTGATCAACTTGTGGGGGGATGGATTTTTAGTCAACGCTGTTTGAATGATTATGATAAACGGTGGCACTGGGCATCACCGACTGTCGGAACATAACTTTCATGTAAAACAACGTGAAATACGATAAGCTGCAGTATCCTACTTGGCGAGAATACACCTTGTAAATATAGGTCAAACCCGAAGACATTTGGTTTGTTTTACAGACTGTCGGTCTCAACTAGATATTGCAGTCGAATAACTTACACCCAAATAAAACTGGATAACCATTTTAACTTTGTGAGTGGTTTGGAAGAATAGTAAAACTACTACGTGCCATTCAGTAGCTTTGTAAACTTCGTGGTAGGAAAACAGTTATTACTGTCTGCCAGTTGACAGCATACTGCCCAGCGATACCGTGTATGATGCCCTGTGCATTCCAGATACTGTATATGCTATGAAAACGAGGATGAATGTCAGCTGCAAATCGGAGATGAGGAGAAGGAGCAACTATTGGTTAAACAAACGAATAAGATTATAATTAGGCATGGAAAAAAAGAGACTCTGTCGTCATTTGTGCGTCACGTTCGAGCAAGACACCATTAAAATGATTTAATGCTCAACGTTTTCGTTCTGCTGTAATTAGGAAGAATTTCATACAGGTTCATCGTTGCTTTTCTAACGACCTTGATTTGCAGCATAGCATAATTATTTTCTTTCTCCGATCTTATTAATAAGTGTATGCTGGAGCAACTAAGGTGTGTCATTTGTCCAGACAGTTCTTGCCATAGATATTTTCTGTCTCTTTTGAAAATTGAATCGCCTCTAACATAAAACATTTGGTTTTCTCAACAGTATATGTAAATATAAGGATCTTAGACACTACCTGCCGCTGGTAAATATAGGTATAAGACAAATTATTTAGTCGAGCTCACACGATGTTTAAATGTTGGAGGGGGTTCGCAATGACATACGCAGTGTAATATTCACGATGGCTATCGCAGGCGTTCGGTTAACCTAGTTTATATAACAACCTTGATGAGCAAGTTTAACTCACAAGGGTACTGGCAGACATAGCATCAATTTATACTGTTTCTGAATCAAGCTGGCTTTACCGGAAAGATCTAATATATAACGAACACAAGGTTCCGTCGTTCTATTTGATGGATGTACTCGATATATTATGAACGGTTCATATGGTCAAATAGGCCAAAAATAACTACGTAGACGGCTATACGTGAGGATGAACACTTAATAACGTCGCCAAATTGAGAAGTGGACACATAAAAAGAGAGAAATAAAGGAGAGGTTGACAAAAACGCTTAATGGGCGGCGAAATCACCATAACCGGACCTTACCCTTACTGTCCGACAGAAGTTACTAGTAGAAAATTGGTGGCGCAGCAAGCGTGAAGATTTAACCCCATGTTAAGTCGTGCAGATCAACTTAAAAATAAATAGTGTGAAACATGTTCGAATAAGTATTCGTTATTTTTTATTGGCTGCCTTGTTACTTCGAATTTATGTGATCACCAACCTGTCTGTTTTGCTGGAGGATTAGTCTCCCTACTTGAAACCTTCCTTATGGCCGTCTAGATCTCAATTAAACATACTAGAAAATCCTGCATCTATTAGAAGGATTAGTTCTTTGGCTGTTACATTTTGAGTTCTTACGCTGAAATATGCCAACCGTTTACGTCCTGCCTGCAAACCAGCCGACACTCGGTACGTCTGTAAACGGATTCAAGGCAGATTCTCGTAAATACTTGGTCCAAACAACCACTTACAATTGATGGAATGTCATGTTGACAGCGCTCAGTTTCGGCAACTCCCATTTTTGGGCAGTGATAAAACGCCTGTTATTCTACAGGGTCTAACGGATGAACGTAAAGATTACCACTAAGTCCTGACCCGCTAATTGGAGGCGTATCCATGAGTCATAATTTTGAATCTCCGTTATTTGCAGTGTTAAAGATACCCTGCAAAATTGAAGCAAAAACGTGTTACTCTGCTTGAACCGCTGATGCATTATGGAGATATCTGCTATTGTATCTACACTGCTACCATGAGTCGTTCCATTATATATTGTTTGGTTTGCACATAAACGTCCACTTCGATTGTCTGAAATAAAAAATCATTTTGTCATCGGAATTGACGAGTGAAACCACTTTTGGGTATTTCACCAGTTCAAGGCAGAACTGATTAGTTTAAAAATGGCTTACAGTATTCTGAAATGAACGATCTATCTTTGATGATTGGAACTTCGGCCACATATCCAACACAAACATTCTAAGTTCCACTTCAATGAAAACGCTATTGAGAAGGTATTACGAGTGCAATCAAAATATGTCCTTTGGTTTGTTTACCAAAGCAAAGTTTGAAGCGTAGGATTGTTGAGCATCATAGGCGATAAAATTGTTTTAGTGTTTTTTTGACATGACGCCGCTCAAACCATCCCATTTCCCCTGTTTATTCGTCTCATCTAGACTGTTGTTTTGCAAAACATGAATTATTAAATTTCTTTGCCACCGGAAAGTATCCGTTGAGTGATAGCTCTCTCAGATTGATTAGTCAACTTGAGGAATTTATATTACGCCTACACCTTTGAAACTGCTTCGAGTGACGGATTGTTTTGCCTGGATTATGTGAAATTTTCTTTATGTGTTACTTGAGTGTTGTTCATCTCACCTTTTGATTCTGGGCAGGATAAGTGCAAATGAATTTTATACTACTGTTAGTTTCACTGGCAATATGATGGAAAATCAGCGCATAGGGCATTCGAACGTCCGACCGCATGGGAGAACGCCCACTTATCACCCACCAGGCCACAATCAAGCAGATTGGAATGGGAAGGCATCCAAATTCGACTTTTTTCTTCCCAACCAAGTGCTATTGTCATAATAACCATACAACCCGTAAATGTTTCTCGTTAATATATCTCTTCGTATCCCGCAGTAATAAATAATAACGGAATATTTATTTTTCTTTGTTGCTGGTTAATACGCTGCAAATCTTTATTCTCATGAGATCTATTTCTTCTTGACAAAATGAATCCAGAATATTTGTTTCTACGCCACTCAATTTACATGATTACGCTATTGCTCGGAGAACCTTAATTGTTCATATCTTCTTCTGTTTACACACCACGTTTGACTGTGTGTTGCTTAATTCCGTTAATTATTATTTATTTGTGTGCACAACCAGTTTTTAGCCAGTAAATCTTCAGTATTCCGTTTTGTTTTGTTCAAACCAACAGATATGTAGCTACCAGGGTATGGGATGTGTACAGATCAGTTTCGGTCATACTGTGAACTTGCAATAGTTGCGTATTTCAGCTTAATGCTAAAATACATATGTTTTGAATTCTCGTTGTTTAGGTTGACACGAGTGGTTCCGATGCCTAAGTTTTGTTGAACCTCAGCTGGTGTGTACAATTTCCCCAAATTCAGTCTACCGTCAATCTAATAGGAGTGTGTAGAAAAGTGGAATGTGATAGATAAGCTCTGCATACTACTGTAAACATGAACTGTTAGGTTTCTTGAATGGCAAAAAGAAGTCGAAGTTAAATTTTTAGTTTCTCTGGGAAAAATTATTTGATCTGTCGAAAGATACAGTGCACCGCATAAATAATGAAATAATATGAGACTATGCAACACCAAGAAATGTATAGGATAGGTTTATGAAGGAAGGGTCGTGTGTATTAATTCGGGGTGATAAATTTACTTTAATTCCAAAACACTCCTTTCGGAAACTGTCAGTTCTTGCTGTAACTAAGATTCAGGGTGATATAATGCCATTATTTTCAAATTAAAGTTGGAGTAACCTTAAAAGAAGAGGGTTTTCTGCAGCGTGCTATTTTGATAGACACATGGTTAACAAATAAAACCACCGGGACAAGTGGCTTGCTACTTTAGTCAGTTACTGCGAATGTTTAGGAGAAATATCACGTTGAACAATTTTGGTTTCAGCGAACAGAATTGTTTTCGATAAATTCTCATTTTAGGCTGATACAATTATATATCAAATCAAGTGGCAGTAAGGGAAAGTATTGATCAAAAATAGTATGAGGGTAAAACGATTGGGTAAAACACAAACACGACTTCGTTGTGATTATGATCACAAGGGAGGTAGGTTTCAGGAAGTCAGTGTGAATTGGGGTGAGTTGGAGGGAAAGGGATAAAATTGTCGCGTGGGTTTACTGCAGGTTTTTAGCCACGATAATTCCAGGGTGTGAACGAACTGTTTCTTAACAGACAAATTCGGCTGACGTAATCGGTTTGTAACCGCCTAAGCTACAGATAAGATGCGTCACTTAATCTATCGTGACTCGGCGGCCGGGGCACGATAGACAATGCGAAACGTCTTATCTGTGTCTGTATGTCGGTCACAGTCAACTAGATGGGCCAGAATAGGTGAGTTAATGTTTTTGTCGTTCCGGAGCAGAGCCAAGCCGGGCAGTGGTCACGAATTCTTTCTGATAAACACCTAGTGGTGAGACCAACATATGCTGAACCACAGGAACAGGCAAGTGAATAGATCAAAGATGGGGCAGCATTGTTAAGCATATTATCTTTCAGATTAAGTGGCACCATCCGTCTTGAGTAGAACGTTACAATAGGACTTGCACCGTAACAGGTATTGCCAATCGCGTCAGTTAGTTGACGCGTTATCAGCTCGGCTGCCGCGTCCCCTTTGAACGGCAAAGTAACATATTTTTATTATCAGCTGTGTCTACTGGGGCTTCCATAGGTCTCTCTTGCATGTTTCTGGTAACAAATTTATCAGGATAAACGTTACCAGAAAGGATATCCTGTAGCCTGCTTGATTCCAATTCTATCGTATCTTCCGCACAGATTCTGTTTGCACTATTTGTCAAGCAACGTACAAGACCCCGTTTCAGACCAATCGTTACATAGCTGTGGAAGTGTAGATATTGCCCCCTACAGGTTTTCCTTCTTTATACACCTCACAATAACGACCTATCTGATCTGCGTTTTAGTGCTACGTCTAGAAATGGCATGCGGTCATCATTTTCTCTCGAACGCGATGTTCTTATGCGCCTTGTTAAAAATGGTCGATAACTTCTGTAAGTCTACCGTCTTGTCCACTATGCAAAAAACATCATCTATATGTCGTCAATACTAACTGGTTGTTCTAATCATTTTGTCCAGCTCGTCACTTTCGAGCATGCTCATAAAAATGTCTGCCAGTAACGGGCCTAACGGTGAGCCCATAGCTACGCCATCAATCTGGTAATAAAACTCACCATTGAAGTGGAACTGAATGTTACTGGTACATAACAGGAATAACTCTTTCAAGTCAGCCACAGGTAAGCCGAACTAAATCCGGCGACTTTCAATATATTCGCACAGTATTTGTATTGCTTCGACCAGAGGATCATTGGTAAGTAGGGACAAAACATTTAACGATATCATTTCCTTGTTTGTTACATTGAGTTCACAAATAGAATCCAGGAACTCAAATGTGTCTCCCAAACTATCTTTCGTAACTTCTTTCTTGACCGGCTCCAGGTTCTCTACAAGCCATTGCGCAACAGCATGATAGGGTGAATGACACATGTCAAGTTTCGGTCTAAACGGCACTCCGTCTTTGTTTATCTTTGACAATTCGCACAGCCGCGCGATGCGAGTTCTTGTTGAACGGATGCGCTCAAATACATGTGCACTAATGTTGTCAACCTGCTTCAACCGTCGTAGAATCCTGGAGGACTTCTCCTAAACTGCCACTGTATCAGCTTTCCCAGAGTTCTCTTTCCGAAATTTCGTTTCATCAGACGAAATACTCATCATTTTTTAAATGTAATCACCCCTATTCAGCAGGACAGTTCCGGATCCCTTTTCTGGTCTTGATATCATAACTGACCTATCGTTTCTCAATGCTGTGAGCTCCTCTAAGTGAGACTACGCGAGTAATCCGTAAGTTGCGGTTCTACGACTCAGATATTTGTAGCAGACGTTAACTAGAGTGAATTAGAACCGTTCAGAATTCAATTCTGAAGACTGACATAACTCCTGTGTAATGGATTGTTCAAGTTTTCAAACTGTACTTCAAGTTCAAGCTGACTACAGTTACTGTCAGGATAACAAAATTTTGGACCGAGTGACAAGATTTCAGTCAGCGTTTTACCCAACGCCAGGGAGCAAAATTTACGAACGTATCGTTCTGGTTGTTCCGGGAATTGCATCCGCGGCTTTTTAGGACTGACTCTCAAGAGTAAATTTGTCCGCTTTCTTTCGGTTGACCTTTCTACGATCTTTTGCACATAGGACTTGAAGGCGTTTCTTTATAATTGTGGTAGATTCTGGACCGTAAGTTAATGTTGGGCTTGACTACGTGAGAATTCAACTAGCCGGGTAGTGCACGTATCACGCTGTCGAAGTAAACACGTTCTTATCTTACAAAACAGCGCCAAAGAGATGGTAAGCATCTTTGACTACTTAGCCTTAAACAGTTGAATAGTTTTCAATATATCCGAAAGCACGTAGCACAACACAACACGGTAGATCAAAACTTGGTTAAGTAATTGTTTTTCGGTTTGGAATGATCAGGATTTTAAATTGAAACAGGCTGGCGGTTTACTTTGGAAAACTTGGCAATAGACATTGGCGAAAATGTTTACTTGCAAAACAGCATACCATAAGATTTTGGTACAACTGATCGGGCAAAATGGATATGTGTGAGAGTTGGAAATAAAAAATATTAGGTATCCATATACAAGACAAATTATATACGTATTTTCGAAGTTAACAAAATTCTTTCCAGGAGAATGATTGTAAGGCGTGTCTTCCTTTGTTTTGTTCCCAACAAAGCTTATCTAAAAAGTAATACCATATTCATATGGTATTCGGGGATATTTATATGGCCGATATATATTTAAACTTAGGTGGTATCAGCTGGTCAGTGAAAGCCGCAGACATGGACCGTTTTTAATTATTCTTTATGTTAAATATGCAGTTGTTATAATGTCCTTAAGGATGACGATGGATATGAAAAAAAGAGATTATTTATATGCTGATACTTACGCAACTAGAGTTCGTTGTGTAATAGCGGGCAGTTCACATTTGACAGGTGCGTTCTGAACAGAATTGTGCCAGAACGATAGACAAAAAGATGACTTCTTAACTGCAAGGAATATTTAGGTTTGAGTTGTGAGTGTAAAACCGTCGATGCCACTCTGGTCAAATCTTAAAGAATCGTAGAATACATCACTATATTCTACACTTATGCTAATTTAAATGCATAGATAGAACGCGGCGGTATGTCAGATACTGTATTATAAAAATGCTAGATAAAAGATTGTGGCACGACTTTATAAACTTTGTAAAATAAGAGTATGTTAATCTCTAACTTTGGAGAATGAGAAATAGTTGCTACGTTTTATGATACTTTGATGTGACGACCAAGAACGACTCAGGTTCCAGGTAACTGATGTGATCCAAATTGATGAACGTGCTCGTCAAGCTTAGAGTTCCGTCGGCATAACAGTAATTTCAAGGAAATAATTGGAATAATCACAAATAATTTCAAACGACTAAACACACTTTTTGGGCAGTGTATAGCTGGACAAAAATCAAACGAAGCAGTCAGTATGAATCCACACTGAAAAATAAGGCGTTTTTGTTCACATTTATGAATACTGAAGAAGCATTTGGTAAAGACCATTTCAATTACCCTTCTACGTACTTGGTTCTACAGTGTGTTTTTCCTCACTGAAGCTTTCGTCTCTGAAAGTGTTATTCATTCGAACATGTTATGCTCTACCCTGTAATATTACAGACATTTTCTATGGCTACCACTGTAGGTTACTTTAAGTTACATCGTGTTTTTCAACTCAATCAGAAGAAAAAAATGAACTCTGTGTGAAGTTCGATCGAAAATACCTTGATTTGTCAATGTAATAGCAAGAAGAAACGCAGCATCAAGCAAGTCAAATGTTAACCGGATCGGGTGTGCGCAATGGGGTAAATAAGTTATGCGGCGACTGGACTATTCAATACTTTATGGTCAGCGGACGATGTTTAAGTGGTTACAGTCTACCTGAGAGGTTGATTATCGTAGTGGACATACATCAGTGCTGTCTAATGAGTGCGATTAAATACTTACTGCCTCGGCAAATGATTTACAAGATGAGTGCCGTCATTGCGAGGTAAATGAAATTGCTGTCGTTGATTTTTCTCACTTAGATGAGAGTAGCTGAAAACTTCGGCACGTGTGAACGACAGTCGATTTAGGACTAACTGTAATAACTCTAATGTTTTTATTTTTCTAAAAACTACAAAAGTTTGGGAACTAAGGAGAGAACTACCCTAGTGTATTGATTATTGGGCCGAGTCATCTAACTTAGTAAGGCCTATTAAGCAGAACGACTGAAAAGAACACTTCAGTTCACAGTGTTCACTTACCAATGCATGCATTTGTAAGACTGTGTCTACTTGAGAAAAACTGCATAGTGGAGATATCATGCTCGAACTGAAGAGCTGGGTTTAAGATGCTCAAGCGTATCACTTTACGTTCAGTATATATGCCTAACAACTGACCATTTTCATAACTGTGCTCAATATTTCTTGGAAATTGCTCGAGTCACTTGATTGGATGGATGTTTCTAGTGACTCACAAGGACAGTGAACCCTGATTTTTAAACATTGTCGCACCACACAAAAGTTGGATATTGCATATCCGTACATTCTTGGTTCAGTAACCAATGAATCTGTTACCACAGTCCTTCGAACAGACATCATTATCCACTTTGCTTATCCTTTTTGAGCCCGTTTTACTGGTAGTTGAATACTCCGTGGGGTGCCAACATTTCGTTTATTTTCATCAGTGGGTTGTACGAAACTTCCAGTCATACGGATTTAGCGCACGACAACAAAACAAGCAAACTAAGCAAAGTTATATGAGTACAATCAGGGTGGGTTAAAACTGGTTCAATTTCATGTGAACGAGATTGATTGTGGTAGCATGTCCTGGCAACAGAGAGCCGGTGCTTGCAGTTTGACTTACAATGATTCCACAAACGCCAGCATCTTGGGATTGCATTCGCTTAGCAAGGCCACAAACAAAATGGCGCGGTAAACCACATAACGTGCGGTTAAGCGCTTCGAGGCAGAAGACACTAAAATTCTGATCGTTTGTTTGTTCCAAGGTTTTGTTTTCATGTCCTGTGCCTACATAAATGGATGTTCTCTACAAGTGAATGATAAAAATAAACAAAATTTTTGCCTCTGGCGTTGTATAACTCGTTGCTGTCATGACGAACTGCATAAACTGAACGGAATTTTTCCAAAATCTCCGTGGCTCATAGACATTTCGCCTATTTGGAAATGCATGCCACTCTATCCGACCTTACCGATTTATTGAGTCATAGTCTGAATCGCAACAGAAAATGTTACGAAAGCTGGGACTTACAAACAGAACAGTAAATCCAAGGTACATCCTGTAAAGCTCATACGGGACAATATAAAGAATTTAAGGACTATGTGAAGAGTTAGTAAAAACATGGGGCATCACAAATCAATATATTCGTCCCCATCGGAAACCGAAAACTGTTCTGCTTACAAAGATCGGTTACGGTCGAACCATCGGAATATTGCAACTTAAATACAATTCCATGCGTAGCAGTATTTATAAAAGGATTTCGTCTCTTTTGCGAGTTAAGTCCCGGTATGCTGAATGACTACGTACAACAATGTAAAACGGCACTTAACATTGTTTTTCAGAAACTGCCTCATGTCAGCTACCACTGGCTCTCTCCAATTCACCAAAGCCTTTGATTCTAGAGATTCTCTTTTCGTAGCTGTTCCCTCCAGGATTCAGTGAACTTGCGCCAATTATGTTACATCAAAACTATCCTGTTATTTCCTTTCAAATTGGCCAAATCAAAACTTTCTAGTGTGCGTGAGTCATTTTAACGTAATTTGTAAGCCACTAGAGAAAACTTGGCGTATATGAGCTCAGTGTTAATTGAAATCCCCAAAATACTTCGGATATTTTGAAGGTGCCATTCGGAAAGTTCTGATGTTTAGCTTTGGTGAGTAACACTCTAAGGAACAGTATTGTGTTCAACTATATTGTTCCTAACAAGTCAGTGCAACAAAATGCATTGTGAAATATATCATTTGCAGCTTTAGCTTGGAAGCAAATTTCTGCTTTTTATTGAACGGCTCATGTGAACATTCGTTTATCATCACATCCATGGTGTGTATATACATACTGTGACATTGGTTTTGCTGAATACGTGTATATCACTCTCTCTCCACGGCCAGTTCATCCCTATATCACATCACTCAGAAACATTATCTGATCTGCCCTGCATGGTTGTTGCTGAGGGCTAAACTTCACCAATGGTATAACGAGCCTGATATGTCGTTCTCAGAATCGTCTTCAAGAAATATCAAACCCGGTCCGCTTGCAACACGTATCTTGCATTCACGTACTTATGCACACTCATAATCACTCACGGACGATGGTTTAGTAAGCACCCCTCGATAAGTTCTTTGTGAATTCCTCAATTGCGTGATCACCTTTAGTGCCATGTAACTTAGAAGTGACGTAACACGTTTGATGTGTTCTCAGCAGCGTTGCCCGACGTGTGGTCGCAAAAGCACAACTCTCAGCCGTCGTACAGGAGTGCAAAAAGTTAACTTTCGGATAGCTGGTTTTGAATAAACTCGTAACGTATGCATTGCCTTCTAAGCTTTGTCCCAGAACTTGTTGACAAAGAGAATATGGACCCACTGATATTTACTGTATATGCAACAAAAAAGGCAAATTGTTTGAAGCTTTGTCCACTTCCTCAACTTTCCAATGCACCTTTGGAATGCATCAAGTCACAGAGACGTGTCACTGATTGGACACATATTTCAAACCATACCTTACAGTTTTCATCGACATCCCAGACAGCTGTGTTATCACACTCTGAGTAGCTGTTGTCTAAGAAACGCACTTCACAATCTGTCTCATTGGACAGTGGCGACTATGTACTTCTTAACTGTTTGACGTCCAGTTGTCACTGCGACCAGATCTGAGATCCACTGACGTTTACAGTGCCATTTAGATGACCAATGGCAGTTTGAATGCAACCTCAGATTAATTCTGTACAGGCCGCAGCCGTGGCCATTGCGAGATTTTCAAACTGTTGTAGCAAATTAAAAACCGTTCATGCGCATGCGGCAGCCTCTCATTCTGCTTAACAGAAGGTGAGAGACGACAAGTTAGTCAGTCCACCTATTAAGTCTCATGTGACTGTAGGTCAGCTCGGGACATCGGGCAAAAGGCACGCCAGTTCAACGTGCTTGGCTAGCATAATAGGGTAAGCACTGGCAAGCTTACTGGTGTGGTAGTAGGTGTGAGTCGCTGCGCAGTGCAAGCAGAAAATGAAGCAAAAGAGAAAAATTGATAAAGTTAACAAATAAGTTGGTCAGGTTTATTGTTTGTCGCAAATCTCAGCACTAACTGAGGGAAAATGTTGAAGATGAAATTGGAGCACCTGTGCAGTTTACAGAAATTTCAGTTGTTTGGGGAATGAAAGTGCCTGGGTCTGCAATAGGTAGAGTGCGAAAACAACGGCTTCGGATAACAAGAAAACGCTTGTCGACAAGAATGAGTTATGTTCACCGAATGGGGAAGGGCAGGAAAACGCAAACAATCGACTGCCTAACGTGGTCATCTCACTGCGTTGTTGTTCACGCCATATAAATCGGTTCAGAAAAACATCCTAAGATCTTGGCCAAACAACATAACCGGATCTAGTGGTTGTCCTCTGTTTAGCCAGCGCATGGTGTGTCTGTGAATTGCAATGGCTCGCCATGTATCAGAGGTATATGGTCCGCTTGGTGTGTCTTTTCTCAGATAGCGCTAATTCCACTGTTCGTCATAGACGGTTGCTTCATTTCAACAGGCAGGCGGATACTGCTAATTGTAGTTGGTTCGAAACAACTTGACAAACATGACAAGATTTTATACTGTGGTTAGCAATTTATCAGTTAAATATAAACTATCCACGTCCAAAGCTGTGCAAATTAAGTTGAGCTTTCGGCCCTAGGACTTACATTACAAATTTAAAAGAACAACCCATAATGACGGGAACACGACTGACCTTTTTAGACTTCTGCTGGTTTCTCCGATTCATCTTTCAAGAGTGCGTTCACTGTGTTAAATGTTACTGCTCTAATATGTGAACTGCCCAACAGCCTTTCTCTGAAATAGGTCCATTGCGTAATGTTTATCTTATTGCACCATACATATGAACGTTAACTACATTAAACATAAACATTTGTGGTGTTCTTTTCAATTGTACAGTGTTCCTTCAGAATCTTGAAGTTACTTTCTTCAGATGGATTGTCTGTGAAATGAGGCCGCAAACCTCCAATCAGTAAACTTTTTGTGACCAAAATTCGAATAATGTATGAGCGTTTACAGTTGTTGGTCTATAAGCTTCCCAAAACTAGTTCCTAGAGAATATGAGATTAGACTTTCATACACGTGCGTAAATACCAGTTTCCGTAATGTGGTAGGCAAGGGAAAATTATACAGCAACTACTTAGGATGTTATACGAGAACTCTTCCGAGTATGATCTAACTACTCTGGTCACTACGACGTTTTAACTCAAACAGGAACTCAACCACTTGTCTACAGCAAGAACAAATTACTTCAGACGAGGAGTCTTTTGTCCAGTTAGTGCACAGTTAATTGGTAAGTTTCAATCCAGATTGCAACTGAAAATATAAACATTACATCCAAACGCTCAACTATGTTGACTTGTGAGTCACGCAGGTCTCATGATCTCTCTAGCGTTTTTCGAATTCATTGTGAGTTGACTCCACGTCCACTGTCTACTTCCAAGTAATCCTTGAATATCAGACATGTGTTTCTCCAGGCATCCTAAAATAAGCTTTCACTTGCAAATGAACATGAAGCTATTAGGAGGAGTATCACATAAGACCGGCAAAGATAAACAAAGATTACTGAAATCTAGAGTACGAAATTTTGCTAGTAATCCCGTGCTATTTTGAACTTGGTGGTTAAAAATTTAACCAGAAACTTACCTTTTCGACTAAATGCATGCCAAATTTTTTCGTATAGTTATGGTGCTATGCTCGGTTTTCTAATAGGATATGCTAGTTGTGAAAGAACATTGTATATTTCTGATGAAACTGTACTATATTCACCACCTACCCAAACCTCGACACGATACAAGTTCCAGCAAGGAACCATTCCAAACCTCGCGTCCAGATACCGTAACAGGATGAGACGAAAAGCAAATTCCGTCATTTGTCAAGTTCTATGTTACGTATTGTGCGAATCAGTTTATGGATTACTACTTTGCGTGCGTCATGATAAGCAGCTATTTACAGACTTGTTTCCTTCAATACTTATGTGAACCTATAGGTGCAGATTCTTGCCTCATGAATAGCAGCTGTTTACTGTAGCCAGTCCAAACTCTTCTTTTAATTATTTACGCGGCAGGTTTCAATTCGAGTACGACTTAGAGAGCTATTTGAAGTCCCTACCTTCATGAATGACATTATCCCCAGCAAAACAGCAGTTTTACCACAGGACGCATTTTGAATTCAGTCGATAAAGCAGGGTAAAACGAGCTCTACGTTTTGCTTAAAAAATAAGGGTACAATAGGACTGAGGCTGTCATGAGATTTTACTAAGGTGCGCCGGTTCCAGTGCGTCTAAAAGACAACACGCAACGTTCGACCTGATTTGCAGTGCTTTGGACGTCGGTAGTTTCCAGCCAGACTGTTGATTTGCAGTTCACAGTAGAAAATCCATTTACACACTCTCAACTGGTTCTTGCCACACCACACAGCACATTGTTCACCTTCCGAAAATCAAGCATCAAATCAAAATTAGAACACAACTGCTTTTGGTCTACCAGAAGGTATCGTGGCTCAGGTCGCTTCTCATCCCTACACTGACTCGAAACATTGTAAAAAGGAAAGCATTTTAAAAGGCTAAACACCGAGAAAATGAGAATACACATGGGAAATAAAAACGGGCGAAGACACATACACGTCATAATCTGAACGCCACTCACTATCTGGGAAAAGACACACCAAGTGGACCATATACCTCTGATACATGGCGAGCCATTGCAATTCACAGACACACCATGCGCTGGCTAAACAGAGGACAACCACTAGATCCGGTTATGTT